>JAULBO010148636.1:0-15307 GCA_032355325.1 Clypeosectus delectus
CCACCCCCTAGTCTCTCTCCCCCTCCCCCTCTCTCTGTCTGTCTCTCTGTGTCTCTCTCTCTCTCTCTCTCTCTCTCTCTCTCCTACAGATATTTTCTATATCCGTCAGAGTTTATCTGTTGGGCGTGGCTAACTCGGTCTATGCTTGCATCATCCGTTCATACGTCACGTTTGACTGACAGCTATGCTCAATTTGATTCATTCTACCGCAGACATTCCCCTGAACGTTTGTTCCAATGAAACATAATTTCATGATAGTAGATTATGATTGACATTGCATGATAAAGAGATTATTACCGAATACCCTCATGTCTTTAGATTTCGTCCATATCCTGGTTTGGGGATAAGCACTATGTATTATGCTCGCCAAAGGCTCGCATAATTCAATGCTTATGTATGTAACTTGGATATAAATTGCATTGGTGTGGTGCAATATCATGAAACAACAGCCATATTGAAAATCATCGTATTATTACTCTTGGGTATACACATACGTCGTGTAGCCATTGTTTTAAAGCCAGTCAGAAGGGTGAAAATGTCTATGTTTTCTAGAAGGTTGCGGTTACCTATTATACCTATTGAACTCTCTTTGACCTTGTATCATACTTAAACAAATATAATATAATATTCCGTATCTATGGGCAATGAACGTCCACAATATTTATATTTTAAAAAACGAAACGTGAGCAAAGTTGGTTATTCGACGCGCTGTCGGCACATGACGCATTTATCGCAGTACCTAAAGCATGTCAGTTAGGTCAATGGTATTCCACTCACGAGGAACAGTTCAAGAATACTGTGAGGTAAAATTAATTTGCATTAATGTCTGAAACATGTATTGAATGTCTCATCTAAATTAACTATGACGTAAATCATGATGTTTGGCGGAGACCCTATTTTAGTTACACACATACACACACGCACGCACACGCACACATACACACACGCACGCACGAGGACAGAGTTGTGCGTACTATAATTTCACGAAACGGGACATAAATTATGTTCAACGTTGGCTGACATGAACGTCAAATCCTAGTTTCAAAGGTCGCTTTTATGCATAGAATCTGGTTGTAGAATGAATACTAGTACAACACTATATACATTGTCCTGTCTGTGCACTGTGCTCCACCTGACCCCGTTCTGTCATCACAGCAACGACCCGTCCCTTACCACGTTACCATGACAATCGAGGAATCAGTCAGCGTGGGATTCGTGACTGGAACGAAGACGGTGACGGAAATGGCCGGGGCTGGGGAGAAATCCATGAAATTATCCATAGTGTGTCCCAATACATATTAGTTCCAAAGGCGAGAAATAACCATTTTCATTAATTTATAGTCGGTTACGACTGTATCATAATAACAGTATACTAGCATTATAATTATTCTTTGTTTCAATCATATTTGCACCGGCCTAATGCTCAACGAACTCGATTCTAGTCCGGTTTCCTCCGGTACTTTCCTGATATTCTATAACTGTATAATACCAGTCTCGGAAAACCTGTATTGCGTTCTATTATTGAACTTCCTCGTACTTAAGCAGTGTACGACTTGGACCCTAAAAACAAAGAAGTACTAGTATATACTTAGAATATCAATAGTCTCAGAGGATGAAAGTAAATTATTAAAAATAAATTCTACTGATGGGCATATTATTTATATGAAAGAAGCCTCTGAAAATCTTCCTGTTCCCCAGAAAATCTAGACTTGCTTTTGTTCATGGGAGAGATTTGGAATAGGAGTATTTGGTTGAGAACAGGGTCTGTACACAGACTATAGTATAGTGTATCTGTACTCTACGGGAATTACTAATACTAGTATACCGTATAGGTCTGTTTTATAAAATGTGGGGTTGTTTCCAAGAGAAATAGAGAACAATATAATATGTTCAATACTAGACGAGTATTCTGTTCGCTGCAGATCGTATTGTATCGCTGAAATAAAACTTCATCGCCATAGTAACATGACATTAAACAGTTTGGTAACGAATGCATCGGATATTGGCGTTTATTAAATGTAAAATGTGCATAGATGATAGTAACCGAGAAATAGGCTAAATGTCGTACAGTTTATATTTAATTCATTGTTTGTTCAAATTACCTAATAATAATAATGATAGTGATAGTAATTATACAAATTACAATAGAAAAAGGATCGTGTCTAACACTGTCTGTGTTTAGTTATATAATAAATCCGTTAATACTTTACTAAAATTTAATATCCAATATTGACAGACAGCAATAACTGAAATCCGACGATATGCATCAGTGAGTATAAGGCATTGCTTACCATGGCTGACTATCGATTCGTGTTTTCTGTTATCTGCTGAGACAGCTGTTCCGAGATGACTACGAGTGTCATCACAGAATCTCTCATACCTGTGTATAAATCTAGCCACGTGTACTACCATAATTATATATGTACGTGTGCGTGCGTGTATGTGTGAGTGTTTGTGTGTGTGTGTGTGTGTGTGTGTGTGTGTGTGTGTGTGTGCGTGTGTGTGGGGGGGGGGGGGTGAGCGCATGTGTGTGTATGCATCGCAATTACTCTTCCGAAAGTGCTATTCCTTAGAAGAAAATATCTGGCCTCGTTTTCTAGAAGAGCCATAGTTTCATAATATTATAATATACTATTACGGATTAACGTATAAATGTAGGTAACTCAGTGATGGTAACCTAATTCTTTGTCAACGACCGATTGGACATTGGTTCACATTCTCGTCGACGTTTTTATGATGATATAACTATAGATTCTAATAATAGTAATACTACATGTAACAACTAGATACAGCATAATGTCATTAAGAAATCCAGGGATTGTCATCATCTCGTGTAATCCCCATGAATAGCAAGTAAGTACATGCGTACGTACGTACCGTTATACCTGGCACAAACCGAAAGTCCAAAGATCAATCATTGTGAATCTGTGTCACATACTGTACAGTGTAGGCCTATACGGTTATATTTGGCTGCTGATAGTAGTATTAGTATTATTAACTGGACTGTCCAAGCGTGCAGACTGTACGCAGTATTGACCTCAAGTGAAGCAGTCCATGCCTTTGACCTAATAACAAAGCGGAGAATGTGGTTCTGACCAAGACAACCTGGCACAGGTCGAGTTCATTATACATTGGGGCTGTGGTATCCGACGTCGTGATTTGTTGCTATTTATAGTACAGCCGCGCCAAGCCAGCCACGTGCTCAGTGTTTAGTAACTGTTCGTGAGATGAACGTTGGCAGGCTATGGATTTGCACTGAAACAAGGCTACCTGTAAATAATATCACTTAATAACGTTTTAATACATGCTATGATTAAATTATATGCATGTTTGGAACAAGTATAAAGTTTAGCACATAGGGTTTCCTTTCGGGGCGGAATAATTATCCTCCATTTCTTATGAATGGCTGGCTATATATATGCATGCATTATTGTAAACATTAAATTATAGAGTAGGCCTACGTCAATGAATTGCTATATGGCTACTCATTACTAGTTTTGTAGAACAATGCACATGCCAGTTAGGTTGGTCTTTTCAGTATGTTCTAGTCCAACAATATAGCACATTATTCAAAGCATGTCCTTATCAAACAGTACATTTTAACTTTTATTAATTTTAATATTAATAATGGCGAAAGTATTTTTTAAAAACAATTCCTCATTAACACGTCAAGCTGTTATATGTTTTACACCAATCAGAACTCGTACATTTTATTTCTTTGGAGTCTTTATTTACTCTATGTTATATATTTCAGCTTAACCAATATGGTTGCCGAGCAACCGTCTGAGCTATATCCGTACGACCCTGTGACCTCGAGGCTGCAGATGGATCCTTCCGCCACGTCTGAGAATAACCAGTCTGTTGGCTACGTTGATGAAGTTACTGCTGCGGGACAGTCGTTTCTCGGGTCATACGTCGACAATGTAGACCCCAGCCAATCCACAAACTCCCAGAATCATGTAATATCTACGATATCATGTCAGGTTGGGGTCTCAAGTGACTTGGATGGAGAACCAACTCTCTGTGATAGGAGCAGTGATCTCGTTACAAAGTCGCCACCGGAAGTTTACATTTCATTCCAGTCGGATGAGGACGGAACTGAGTGCGCGCCGACGTCGTACGTCGACCCTTACACTAGCGAATACACCGACACTGTCAGCAGCGACGACAGCACAAAGTTTTTGCTGCCTCCAAATGTCAAGGTCGAAAGCGTTAACGACCATCGTGCTGAGGGGTCAGAATCTCACGAAACTGAAAATATGTTGAAAGACATGGCGGACTGCTACGAGGACAAAGGGTACACGAATACCGTGTCATCGAACGCATCCAGTACAAAACCACTCCTGAACAAAACGGAAAGTATCTGGAGCTTTGCGAAAGAATTCGAGATTCCCCCACCGGTGATAGGTTTGATCGATCATCCTGGTTTTATGTCCTCGCAGAGAGACCTATCGAGCAATTCCAACATCAGCTTCGCATGTCAAAAGGCCTTGAAGTACCTCCAGGACGAGCGTGTAGCGAGTTCTCTCCTCTTGCCCGGAAGCGTCAAAGACATCTCCCAATCTCCTGCCGGGAATGGCAAGGACTTTGATAACATTGATCACAACATCGTACCCAGTGGCAGACACACGCGTAACCTCATGGCTCTGGGTGTCTGCAACTTGATGGTCTTCATCGCCTGCGGGTCGCTGAGGAACTTGCAGAGTAGCATCAACCACGAAGGCGGAGTTGGAGTTACCTCCCTTGCAGTCGGATGCATGGGCTTCGTGGTAGGGAGCATCTTCAGTCCTTTCTTCGTCCAGAACTTCGACCCGTACCGCTGCATCATCGCCTCCCTCCTTCCACACGCCATACAGATCGCCGCCAACTACTACCCAGCCATGTGGCTCATGGTTCCCGTCTCTCTCATCCAGGGACTCAGTGCCGCCATCTTGTGGAACGCCATGAGCACTTACGTCACGTTCTTAGCCAAAGGTTATTCCGAAAAACGCAAGGTAGATTACGAGCACGTCCTCAGCCGCTACTTCGGCATCTTCTGTTTGATGTACCAGATGTACATGATCTTCGGAAATCTCATAGCTTCTCTTGTTCTCACGTACGCAAACGCTGCTGCCGCCCCCTCTTCCAACGCAACGTCGGCCAACGACAGCATCGACCTCCGCGCGCTAGATGGACTCAACACGACCGGTGAACCCCTTTCTTCCATCGACGTAGGCTCTGTGATATTGAACACCGCCTCTCCCAGTGATATCTCCAGTAGTCCTTCCACCGGTGACGTTCTCAATTCATCCCAGTTGTCCTTCTGCGGCGCAAACTACTGCCATCACTACACTATCCAGAACTCGGGCAGCGACGTCAGTGACTTCGCAAGGTATCTGCTGTTCGGCATCTACATTGGATGCATATTCGTAGCGCTCGTCATCTGTCTCTTCCTGCTGGAACCCCTGAACAAGAATCTCTTTTCATCGACCGTCCTCACTTGCGGTATGGTCAAAACACAAGTTATTTCCCTTGGCAAGTTCATCTTCAACCGGAAGTTCCTGCTGCTTTGTCCTCTGCTGCTCTTCAGTTCCATGGAACAAGGCTTCGCGACGGCTGAAATTACTAAGGTGTGCATCGTTACTTACACAGGCTACATTTAGTTCTAGGCACTTAATGACTGTACAGTAGGCATTGCTGACAACAGTTAATGCTTTCTGAAATGGTCGCCAAGGAGAAAAGTAATATCACAGAAATGAGTTATTTAATTTAATGTGTGACATATGTTTCACCCATATTATGTAGATTATTACTGAATACTAATACCCACGGTTTCAGATGATAAACCTAATAAACCTCTGTATGTATAATTTAGCATTTATGATTTGAGGTATGTTTCAGGCATTTGTTACATGTCCAATCGGTGTGCACATGGTGGGCTATACCATGATCTGCATGGGGGTGTCAGCTAGCGCCAGTGCCTACCTCAGTGGCTGGTTGAATAAACTCATGGGAAGATCTCTACTCTTTGGCTTAGGTGTGTACCTCGTTCAGAATTCGGATCGTCCATGTTGTGTCATTGTCGTCCGTCCGCTTGAAATTGATATTTAAGGATAACTTGTCCAATCAATAATCATATGCGTTATGTATTAATACAACTGTGTATGTCATTCAAGTCAAGCAATATCATGTACTTAAATAATGTAATATAAAATAAGTATATTAAAGGCATACAGTCACAGATACTAGTATCTGGGTCCTTTTTCGAGAGAGAAAAAATAAATATACAAATGCAAAGTAAATTCACGGTATAATTATTATCGCAAAGCTTTTAAACATGTACATGTTTTATTATTTCAGAAAAAAAAAATCCATCTGACCGTTCAGACAGTCAATAGCTGTGGTTGTATGCATTTAATGTATATGAATTTTATGTGTAAAAATAAATCTATCTAACTAATAATTTCCATTCCAAACTGTTTGTGTCAGAGAGGAGGGTCATGCTGCTATAAAATGTAATATAAATGTCGGTGTGCGGGCTTTAATTACACCAAGTACATTAACGTTATACTAGTGGTTCTTGTATGAGAATCTGTTCAGTAAATATAGATACTGTAATTTTGCATAATATTTTGGCGGGTTTCAGAAATTGTAAACCTGATTAGACCAGACCGCCTTAACACGTGGGATTAACATACTAGTAATTGCATAACGGTATTGACGTAAATGTGTGGATAGATATTAAGCCGGAATATGTTATCTACTGTACTTTTATTAACACATATTATATATTGCTACGATCAAATGTGGGATTAACGAGTATCTTAACGGGGGGATCTTGTCTTATTTATATTCTTACGATTAGTGTACGTTTAGATCAAGTTCAATTCGATTATCTCACATGTCAAGTTAACATATTCTTTGGGCGAGACGAATTCCAAGGCTTATGGATATAGGATTTAGGTCATCGATGAATAAAAACCGCGGGAAACAACTGTCAATCCACAGTTTACCACAGTGTGTCACCTTTACATGTACATTTGAAACCAAATTGGTTGTCAACTATGGGTATGTACACGTCCACAATGCATATATATATATATATATAATATTTACATACGGTGCTAACATTAAGACACATGTCAACATATCGAGTCTACAACAAAAGCCGTGCGGGTTACTATATTTAATCTTTTGCTCTTTTTTAATAACGACCACCTCCTCTTTGTAAACAGCGATAACAGCCGTGACGATGCCGGTGATGTTTCCATATGGGCTATCATCGTCACTATAGCAAGAGCCCACTTGCCTGGGCTGGCGGGCTCACGCTCTTTGTGTTCTCATTCTGAAATTGCCTTTTACTTGATTCCTTTTCAGTACCATGAGTTTTTACTTTGGTAATACAGCCGAAGTGGCAGACCAAAAAGAAGCCACCATGTTAAGAAAAAACGCAGTCGACAGCGGTCTACGACTAGCCTGCTAGGCATGTAGTCAGTTCCATCCACGATAGTTGATCTGAGTATGACGTTGTAAAAAGCTCCTCGTAAAGATGACATTGCTGACCAATGATCATTGACGACATGAGACGGAGGGTGTAACGAGGTTGCTGATTGGTAAGTATTGGGCATGCGCAATGCGTGTCCAGGTGGAGCAGTGGTAAGAGTGGCAGGTATGACGATGCTTGCTGTATATGTTTTCTTTCACACATGTGATGATTAAATGTCGCCTCGTAGTCACACATCCTGACATTTCTATGGATTTGGGCAAAGAGGCTCATATTTGTGTTAGACTCGTTAGGCATAGCGTTCCCAATTCAGAGGAATGCATAGTTCATCCATTTGGCAAAACCTCAAAATCTTCGCACTGGAGGAAACAAGTCCTGCTTTTCTGACAAACTTAGTTTTGGTCCTTGGTATAGGTCATTGTTCTTCCATGCTGCTACCTGGGATAATCTTCATGCCAAGCGATCATTTTAGTAACAGGAGTGTTCAAGTAATTATTAATTTATCAAATTATAAAAATCAATATTTGGTAATTGGAAACTGGATTTCAAAATTTGAAAAATTATAAAAAAAAATAAACTTTTATTTTCTGGTCGGGTTCGCATCTCCTGTTGCTAGTGGTGGTTGTCATCCTCACTTTTTGGGAGGGTACGTGTGTCATCCAACTACAGAACTCGGTAACTCGTGGCTACAAAATACTCGAGATCAATCGAAAAATAACATAATTTAACATCCTTTTTATTTCCATTCAAATTACTTTCTTTAATTTTTGTTTTGGTGTTGATTATTGCTTTCTAAACATATCGAACATTATTAAATTGTCACTAAAATAAAATAAAAAGTTCACGAGTTACTGAAATGTGTTGCGTTGGATGTGTGCAGAGCATCATTTTGTATGTAATATTACATTTCCTATTTGACATCTGTAATATTACATCATCATATTCTTGCAAACTGGAACCCCGTGTATAAGAAACGTATCTTGCGGATTATATATAAAATTAACAAGATTTAATAGCATGCAAGATGCCGTCCTCTAATAGTAATGTTTTATAATATTATATATTAAACGTAAAGTCGAAACTGAGTAGATTGTATGAATAAACCTAACTATATACCAAATCACCTGTGAGGCATTCAGTCTGCAAGAATGTTTATATGCTGGACATTTTGAACTCTATAGTTGCCTGCAAACTTTATCTACTGCTATTACAATTTATCTTTTTCTAAAGTTAAACAAAATATTTTACTTTGAAATTCAACTGCTAAACAGGCAGCTTATAGAGTTCCATTAATTTGTTGCAACATACCTATTTTTATAAATCACGAAATTTTACCTTGGAACTAAAGCGAACACCTTTGGTAAATATACATTTTTAAAAGGTTTCCTACAAGATAATTAATTAAGAAGCGTGTTTTATGTTGCAACAAATGTATTCTTACTTCGGATCGAACAGTGCTGGTCTCGATCAAAGCCAATCGGAAATATTGTTTTTTAAATGTACATTCCCAAGTAACTAATATTCAAAGCGTTCAAACTAAATTACACTCAAAAATATCATTGATCCGAAATCAGCACTGTGGTTATCACATGACTACCATGTGACCGGTGACAGAGGAAACTCTCTCCCCTGTCAATATGCACATATTACTTCCGTTCGATTTTACGGTGTACTGCGACAATAGGATGTATCGTATCGTCTAACTCACAGAGTATGACGAGTCAGTGAAGGCCTCTTATAGTATATGAACCTCTGGTATATATTTTTATTAATAAATACTGCGTATACATCTAGGTTCACTTTCTCTGAATAAACATAATAGACATGACATTGTGTTCACGAATATAATAGTATATATACACTGTTTAAAGACAGTTGTTCATTGAATACTTGTTTAGAATGGTGTATACACCAAATTTTCTTCTATTTTGTATCCACAACATTTTTCCGTAACCTAAGTAACATCAATTAGTACCGCATATGATGTGGGATATTTTAGTCGCATTCTTCACAAAACTGGCTATTCAGAGACGTTATGACAATTAGTAGTAAGTGTTTGCTCGATTTAGACAGAGTTAGGTACGTGTAATTTGTAGGTCGATATATCTAGAGAGCTACAGGTAACCAATAAGTAATTATTGGCATAATCATTTAGAACTGTTTTTGGAATAGTTTGGTCATTATGTACAAATTCAAAATTTTCTTTTGTAAATGTTCCTGAATTGGTAAGTAAACGTTACTTGTGTATATTCGCTACAATTTGAGGCCGAGTCTCGCTTATACGGTGTCTCCATGACTGGAAGTGGCTTGGAAGTTATATATATATCATTTCGTAATTCACAAAAATAATATCAACTTGTAGTATTCAGGATATCATCCAATATCCAATTTTCCAAATTCAAACACCCCCAACCTATACTTCTCAATGTCTTTTGATTGGCTATTGCCACACCCGAAAAGTAAAGCGGGATAACTCCAGTGCACATAGGCGAGGTGGTTGCATACCGCCAATCTAGTGTAGATAGGAATAGCGGCTTGGTCCGCTCCGAACGTTGCTTCTTTCCCCATGTTCACAGTGGAATAAGGGATGTGTGAGGGGTCGGCTTCGCTAAAGATGTGTGAAACTGAATTACAATGTTTCATTTTCCAGCTGGCGTTATCAATCTGGGAATTCTGGCTTTCATGGCGGTGTGGCAGCCCACTCCCGACTCGATCATTATATTGCTTGTTCTAATTGGAATATGGGGATTTGCGGACGGCATTTGGTTGGCTCAGAGCAACAGTGAGTATTGCATCAAGCTGATCCCGGTTACTAGAATCCGTGTTAGCTTAGGAATCGAGCAAGATCGTAATCGTGGGCCACGTTTCAAGACAAGTTAGGATGAGATGGAAATTACCTGGTATACTGATATTTGCTGGGATGTGGTAGATTGGCTTGTATGTAGTCACTTTTCAACATTCAAATATCTTTTCACGGCTGTAGAATAGGTACGATTCCATTGCAGTTATATTCCGATAAAGCCCGAATAATCGTTGTAATTACGTATAACATATCAAATTTCTATAGTATAATGTTCTAAGTGGAATATGTCTAATCATTGAAACCCGTCCAAAGACAAGATAATTATAAGCTACGTAGCTATAATTAATTTAAAATATGAAAATATTAAACTCCAGTGGGATATGTGGAAAATGTAACTGGTTACCCCATATTATACTTGTGTAGACACCCCATATTATAATTGTACATACATTCAGGTAAAAATACGTTAGACCATGAAATATGTAAACAAAGCCGTGATAGTATGCCTTTAATGCTTGATTATACGTTTTTAATTCAGGTCTCATGGGCGTCTTGTTCCCGAACCAATTTGAAGAAGCGTTCACGGGCCTGCGCATTATGCAAGGCATGGGCTCCACCCTAACATTCGCTTATGCGCAGAGTTTCTGTATGGCCAGTAAGGTCTACATCATGGGCTGTGTGGTCACAGTAGGACTGGCTCTGTACCTCGTGTCGGAGTATCTGCTCAAGAAAGAGCAACACCGTAAGACAGTCACAGAAACGGTGTACAGTCCTCCGGGAGAAGTCTGAAATAAAACTGGGTCTCGGACGTTGCTACTCTGCGGCCGTTGCTGGGTGACCGGGTGTGTGGAATGAGAGCGATAAGAATACGTTTTTGTGTGTGTGTGTGTTTGTGTGTGTGTGCGCGCGCGTGTGTGTGACAGTGCGTGCGACAGTGTGTGTGTGTGTGTGTGTGTGTTTGTGTGTGCGCGCGTGTGTATGTTACAGTGTGTGTGTGTGTGTGTGTGTGTGTGTGTGTGTGTGTGTGTGTGTGTGTGTGTGTGTTTATTTATGTTTGCGTAAAAACTTGTGATTGAGAGAGAGAGAGAGAGAGTATATGATATTGGTATATACAATTGTTTAATTATATACAACATATGATGCATATATACAACAACATTTGTGATAGCATGTACTTGTATTTATCAATCAAACGTTACTTTTGGATCATTGTTCAGTGGGACATTTCAGTTAATCACATTTTGTATTTCATATACACTCCCTCGTCACGGCACCAAATTTATGCCACATTTTATCATTTTCGTTGACATTTTGAACATTGATCATATATTTTTATCTTGAAGAATCACTGATGCTATATATTTGTGTTGGTAACTTATGATATGTATGGCATTAACTGTGCATGTCCACTATACTGATCATCAATATAAATGATGGTAAGTATTGAAAACTTGCAACAATATGATTGTACATATTCACCTACTTCTGTTTATCAGACGATCAACTGTGTTTGTCTTCTTCACAAGTTCGTACCGAGTACTAATTGTTGCCAAACAAGCGTTTCTCCAGCAAATGGTTTTTGTCATCGTTAAATGGGGTTCGCCGCTGAGAAATCCGCTGGATGGCGCATGGGAACTAGTGCCGAACTAGTTTTCACGGAAATTCACGTTGCCACCTATAGTCTCTAGACCGTGCCCAGCCGGTTTTAGCGGTTATATAGCAAGAGTTGCTCCCCTTAGTAGTAACTGGTTCCAGGTTGACGCGCAGAGCCACCCACCCATTAGACAGGAGCATAGTCTACAGAGAATTTCTATTAATTAAATATCCATTGTCAGCAAGCAAACAGTAATGACATGGACAAATCCGCAGGGTACAGGTGGCCCATATTCCTATATCTATAGACCTGGAAAACCAATGAATAGGTTTTATTAAAATAGTATTGCTAAACTTGCCGACTGTCTAGAGACTATATTCGATGCGTATGATTAAACTGGAGGAATCCTAGTACACAAGCGCCACCTGGTGGCGGAGAACCCCATTATTCTTTCATATGACAAAAATACAACGTTACTAAAATGTGATGTGGGAATAAACTATGACATGTTTTAAATGTCAAAATGGTTCTGCTACAATCGTCACAATCTCCATTGGTAGAGAGGTGTAGTAGCTGTATTTGCAGATGCAGATGCACTTTGCTGCTGTATATATGCTCTACTCAATTACAATAAGACTTGCTATGATGAAGCATACACAATTCTGTTGTACAACTCATTTCAAGCTATTTACATAGTATATAGGTATGCCATTTTATTTTTGTATGTGTCATGATCTGCTTGGCCTGAAAATATACATGATCGTACTTTTAGGTATACTCCCCTTTAAAGGCATACTATCACATATTAAGTTGTCGTTTTTGAGCGAATTGAAGTTAAAATTGCACATAGCATTACAAATAATCAGTTTTGTATTTCCAAATATCGCGGCTGTAGGATAGGTAATGTTCCATTGCAGTTAATTTCCGATAAAGCCCGAATAATCAGTTGCAATATACCGATGTTCTATGGTGTAATATCTAAGTGAGATAACTACATGTACATGTATAATCATTGAACATATTCAGAATAACGTTTCACGGTGTTCCAAAGGCAAGATAATCAGAGCAGAGTAGCTATAATCATTTAAAATATGTTTTTAAATGTTGAAAATGTAGCTGGTTACCCAATATACTTGTGTACTCATCGAATGTACATACTATAGTACTTTCGGGTAAAAATACGTTAGACCATGAAATATGTAAACAAAGCCGTGATAGTATGCCTTTTAGGGGAGTCTATATATAGGCCGTATCAGATCAGTGCTATGTGAGTACACGTATATGTGTATTTTATTCACTTGTGCCAAATATTTAGCTCGGGGAAATTAATGCGACTCTAATGCCAGGGTATAAAGATAGCCTAGGCCTATACGCGGCAAAGACGCATGTCTCAATTCCGACGCTCATACCCATGGTCATGGCATCTGGTAACGTTCCTTTAACCCTTTTCCCTGTTGTAGTTATTAATCCAACATGAAGATGGTTTATATAAAGATAGTATTTACTAGTATATTAGATTCCTGGGTATATTAAAATATTAAATTATTCTATATTATGTAATGGGTATTTACGGCATTGCGAATTACGTGTTCTGTGTATATGTTGATATAGTTTAAAGTTGCTCGCAATAATGTGCGTAGCTCGCAACTAGACAGCAGGGATAGAAATGAGGGCGGGGTAGGGTTGAGGGTGTGGCCAGGGCTGATAACTATATATATATATATTGTTACTGCGTTTCATACGATCATCTACCTCGTAAATGAGGTATCCTATCATGTTCATCAGTATACCTGCGACACGGAGAAATAAAAATATTTAAAATATACCATTGTTTTCCTGCAGCGTTTTTCCTTGGCAATACTCCGGTTTTATATTAAATTCGAATCCCAGAGAGGATAGTTGGTTTTGCTAGGTTTCACGTATTCCAGATCACTTATAACCGATTACCGGTCGTCGATTACATACTTAATCAGTAAATAATGCAGCAATAGAGAGTGTAGGTAGACACGAGATAGCCCGATGATTCATTCAAAATCTGGTGACATAAACTGGTCGAAGATATTAGTGCGCTACGCATTCACATAAACTCGTCATTCATAGCAACCATTGCAAGCATCGTTAGCAACCACGCTTTATTAGGGAGTGTAAGTAGACACGAGATTGCCCGAGATTCATTTAAAATCCGGTGACATAAACCGGTCAATGTGTTTTAATGCTCTACGCATTCACATAAACACGTCATGATACAGACGCCATTGATAGCAACCATCATTAGCAACCACGCTTTAATGTTCACGAAATGTGGTCTACAGATAGTTTGGTGGTTGTTTGAAATTGCTCTTTCAAAGTTACACTTCCATTTCCAAACCGCATCGAAATGCATTACATACCGGTAACTTTGATAAGCAATTATCTAATGCTATATCTCCGATTAGGAGTCACCGGAAGCCTGTCAACGGAAATGGTTTCCAGTCATTCTATGTTCATGAAATGCGCAGTAAACAGATATTTTCGTGTTTCTTTGGAATGTGTCTTTCAAAGCTACAGTTTCATTTTCAAGCCATGCCTTATCTAATACTATTGCTCCGATTAGATGTCACCGGAAGCCTTCCGACAGTGCCGAGTGAAATAGTTTCCAGACGAGACATACACTCCTATGGGGAGAAGTAGACACGAGATATTAAATGTAGTAGCCCGAGATTCATTCAAAATCCGGTGACATAAACTTGTCAAAGATGTAACACGTCATCAAACAGGCAGGTGATCTGGGCGTTCTGTGAATTATTATAATTATATCACGGATTCGATCAGTGTTATCATTAACGTTGACTGCACATACAGAATCAACCAAATATTGGAATTATATTTTTTATTAACAATTTGTATTGCATTGATATAAATATGTGTTTGCTTCAATGCATTGAGACCGTTGGTAACTATATTGCCGTAGCATAATATGCATACATCCGGTGCTCGAGAAAAACATGAGCATTATGTATTTATATTGGTAACAAAATTAATAGGCGAGTAGTATAATACTAGTCTTCACCAGATGAAAACAGCATCTTGGCGTTAAACATACTACATTGTTTTTCTGTATTGCGAAGACAATATATCTGGAATAAATATTGGACGGGAATGTTTTAACCAAAAAAATGGTCATAAATATTCATAATATCATGGATTCACATGTCGACATAGTAGGGTTTATAACCCTATCGATGATAGAGAGAGTACAGGGTACCAGGCCGAGGAACTCCATGCAGAAGGAAATATACTCGTATAATAACATTGAACGTGTCAATAGGTTGCCGCACCCTCACACGTCACAGGGTACTGAATATTGATGAGCTCATGAATATTCATGAGACAAACCGGAAAGAGGGGCAAACAAATTTCACCGCAACGCAATCTATCACCATTTGAG
>JAULBO010148747.1:3640-13840 GCA_032355325.1 Clypeosectus delectus
ACCAGAACCACCCATATGAGCCCGGTCGTGCTTTACGTGCAACCAGAACCACCCATATGAGCCCGGTCGTGCTTTACGTGCAACCAGAACCACCCATATGAGCCCGGTCGTGCTTTACTTGCAACCAGAACCACCCATATGAGCCCGGTCGTGCTTTACGTGCAACCAGAACGGTCTACCGTACAGTGCACGAGACAATGCGCCACTACTTCACCACATGAACCAAGTGAAATACTCTCAAACCGGAACTTATATTTTCAAAGTATAAAGTGTTATAAACAGACTGTGGTTGGACACGAGACTTGGTGAATAGACTGGCCACTGTCTGTATATAAATGATGTTAAAAATTGGGCAGGCGGTTCGTGTCCGAAGCCATGCATTATCTAGCGTGTACCACTACTAGTAATAACAAGACTCACTTGTCAAGAAAATATTATATATTGTGTAGACTGGAGGTCGTAATTCTCCCTCCGCTCCACTGACACTGTTTGCCATGCTCTTGTCTTTGTCACGATTGTGGAGACGTTTCCGGGCTGTTTTAACACCCCGCGATGGGTCAGCCACTACGGTAACATCATTACATTGACAACTTTATTGCAGTAGTAATTTAAAGCTGAATTCAACTCCATACTGTTTACACGGCCAATCAACACGATTAATCAACACGACTTGAATGTTGGTTGGTTGGTCTTCGAGGCAATGTGCTATTGTGAAAAGCAGACGATGTTTCTATTATTTTAAAAAACATTAATCAATTAAGAAAAAAGGAATTAATTTTGAATGAAATCTAACTATAATCACTCTTTAAATGTCTTTGCCGAAGAATTAATTTTTGGTGGAGTTGATAGTTTCAGCAGTGAAATTTCAATTCATAATGTACACGTATACGTGCAAATAATTGTAAGTGTAATTTCAATATAATTCAGGTGTATTAGTATAGTCAGCTATATAGTATTATTATTAAATGACTAATACAATTCAATTATTTAACACGTAGCTTTAAATGTCTTGCTTATAGTCCGGAAGTAGGTCCTCCTATATCACGTACGACACTCAACTGCGAGAACGAAGATACACTTTCAGATTATCAGACAAATCCTGTTCAAACAGGGAGAAAACAGTAGCCTTTTTTTTCTACGTTCGTATCTCCCCGGGGGTTCTGTAATTACCTGCTTTTACCCACAAGAACGCTCCACCAACCTCTGGAGACAAGGTAAAAAAAAAACGTTCCAAAAGAAAACGGTGGACGACGAGTTCAAAGGACATGAACAACGGCACGACATGCATTTCGGTCGGGGGTCTCAAACCTACCTGACAATGGAGAAAAAAATATCGTGGTAAACATCTAGAACAGTAGCAACAATGGAATGTGTATGTTTAACGACGTGGGCTTCGGAGAATAAACGCGAGATGATTTGGGAAAATTATGACATTTTCCTTTCTATTATTGACAGTGATCGGGTTTTTTTTTCTCTCTGTCCATACACACAAAAATAATGTTTCCCTCCTTATATATTGCCCGATCTATCAGTTCAAATATAGGTCAATATGATTGGAGCACCTGTCGGTCTAATGACAAGCTAAATGTATTATTCTGTATTTCCGGAATACTAGTAATTAATAATAGTTCAACTGTATGTAAATTAGTTACAATATGGTATGGCAAAAACATTATTCAATATTATACGTAGCATTTATATATCGGTGTTTATGTATATACAAAAGTTGATAATTATTTTTGTATACGTTTTTTGATATGATGTACACGTACTAATATATCTAGTGTCTATCTACCTAAATTCTATGTCATAATGTTCCAACATGGTCTTCGTAAAGACATAAAGATATTTCGCTGATTATTTAAGCTATTTATAGGTCTTCCAATTTCGAGATAACTCATAGATACATTGATTGGTATTAATATTATTTCGAAATATTATTTAGGGAAGAGGTAGCCACTAAAACGTTCCATGGTGTTTGAACGTTAATTGGATTTACTTAGATATATGACATCACTTCCATGACGTAAAGTGGTTAGAGCGTCGGCCCGGAGAGCGCAAGGTCGGGTTTCGAGTCTCGACCCCCGGTCGCGTCACACCCAAATACCTTAAAATGTGTACATGTTGTTCCACTGCTTGGCGCTCAGTATTAAAGGGGGTAAACGCAAAGGTTGATATGCTCCCTTTGTTATAGTGTGTTTTGAGTGTGGTATGATCGTCCAGTGCGCTGTATGTATATACATGTAAGTCTGTAAGCCCTATATATAATGTTTCTGGAATTCCAGTGAATTAGCACTAGTGGAATGCAGTTTAGTACAATGGTGTCTACCCAGAATAGTGACCTTCTTTGATATTCATAAAACCCGCGGTCTTTAAAGATGCGGTGAACTTTTCCAGATAAGTATTCTCTATAGTTCGTGTGCTCTCCAGTATTATTATGTAGAGCGTTTTAATACTGCTTGTGCTCTCCATTATATGTGTTTTGTTTTTTAATTGATATGTGCTAAATAAAATATTTAGCTGCTAAGATCGAATTTCTATATGGGCGAATTGAGCTCAGCATGACTGGTACACTGATCAGATGTTGTATTTACGTCACATTCACTAAATTAATTAAAGATACAGCATATCATACTTGCAAGCAACTATTTGTATTTCTTAAATATTTGTTTTATTTGTCTACATAATAAGACTTACTAGAAGTATAATGTACCTAATACAAAATCTGAAAACATATCTAACATAACTATATAACGCTAAAATATCCAATACCAAAAAAATGGTATTTCCCAACAATTGCTCTGTGCTATATTATATAGAATAGATTAATTAATCGTCCGTTTCTTGGTTTTTTTTAGGATTTGCAAAGGGCTATGGGAGGAACATCTTTACACATAAACCTGTGACGTCACGAATTTAGGGGGGTATAGGTGTCTTTGGATAGCAAATAGATGTATTTCCAGTTTACACAATCAGACTCACATGTCGGGGAAAGATTGTTCTTTCAGATTATGCAAGAAACCCGATAGTTTCGAACGTTTTCACCCTCATCCTTCGAGATCAATATATTTCTCTCTTTTTCTAATCTCTCCATGTTTTTTGTTTGTTTTATCTACTAGTATATCCGCTCCCCTTCTCCCAAAGTAACGCAGCCCCCTCGTACATGTATATCAGTTCGTCACTCACTTCGATAAAGCAATGTCATTATATTGTTAATTGGGGTTTACAGCCGCTTTCAAGAACCTGCTCATATCACGGCTTGTATGCAGTGTATGCAATGTGTGTATGTGTATATGACTGCTTGTGCCAGTCTGGGTATTTCACGTCTTTATAGTGCTAGTTCACTGGAATATCATTCCGCAGTTAGAACCTGGATCTCCACTCAGACATACTGACTCCGAGCCCTGGTTTACCCCGTTAATGCTGAGCGTCAAGCAGGGACACAGCAAGTACCATCTTTTAACGTCTTTTGATATGACGCGGCCGAGGATTTAAACCCACGATCTTCCGCTCTCCGGGCCAACGCTCTATCCACTGCGCCACGGAGGCGGTTTTTCACATATGTATTCATCCAATCGATTCTACCTACGCATGCCGTATTCCATAACGTAAGCTACGTACGCATGCCGTATTCCGTAACGTAAGCTACGTAGTACGTACGCATGCCGTATTCCGTAGCGTAAGCCGACGTCGATTGCATGCATGAACATATTATATATTTATTCTACTCGATCGTAAGAAAATTGAGACACAGTCAATTCAAAATCATCGCCTACAGACGTGATCTCATCAAAGAATGACTGGACAGTTTGAAGTTGTATTTGGAAAGCTAATAAATAGCGTTCAGCACGTGAGCGTCATTAGGACCCACGTGCCTTCGACCGATAAACGTCGCTATGAACAAAACCGCCATGTTTGCAGAAACGGAATTAGACAAACACGCTTCTTATTGCCAAGCAAATTAACAGATTGTGCACTTGTGCGATGGCGGAGCGGGAATAAAGGCTCCTCACACCGTGAATTAAATCTGGCGGATGCCCCGAGGGCCTACTTTACAAAGAAATAGTTCCGCTTTATGTCAAAGGGTGTTGAGATGGGACGAGCGCGCCTGGACAACGGACGCACCTGAATAGCGTGGAGATGATGCCCCAAGCCTGCATCGCGACATTCAACGCAATTCTACTTGCCCGCTGTCAAAATAAAGGGGTGGGCATTTAGAGTATTTAACGTTCTCTCTTCTGTAGGCAACCGGAGATGCCCTAATACAACAGTGACTGTGATTCTTCCAGAAGGAAAGGGTTAAAGCACCGACTATGCAGTCGACGTAAACTAGATATCCGTTATAACACACTCTTGAATTATGGATAATATTAATAATTAACGGTCTCTTATGAAAAGAAATTATATTCGGAATTGCAGTCATAGGAAATGTGTTTATGGTAATGACAATATCACATTAGAGCTACAATATTTAATAGTGATCATGCGCGGAACATTCAACGGATCAACCGGAACTGATTAACGCCTTGTTTACGAAAACACGACCCTCGAGGAAAATGGCTACGGATGGGTTTTTTAGTTATTATTATATGTATTTATAAAATTAAGTTTAATAATTAATGTGGCAGGTGTTTTAATTTTATTCCTGCGAGACGAAACATATCAACGGCAAAATAATTATTAGTCTAAGTTTGACAAGATTTGTGTGGGGGGAAATATGCATTTTAATTAGCTTACTTTTATTCTAGTTTCGAATTTGCAAGAGTAACCGGTCAGCAAAACGTGTATGTATTTACCATGCCTGACAATCCAATATAGTATTCAAACAAATCGTGCCAAACCAGTATATATGCGGTTTCAAAACATTCATAGACAGCAAAAACAACGTATTTTGATGTTTTTATGGTTTTAGATCCGTGAAAGCATGGATTCTTGCAAAAAAACTCAATAGTATACATGCCAGTATATATATACATGTATTACATGACTAATAGGCCTAATCCTGACACACATAGATACAATCGCACTGTCGGTTATTTCTTGTACTACTCGTACAGTCTACGTACGTGTATCTGCAGGGTTCCTCAGCCGTGATATGAGTGCAACAATCTTGATTGCGACTCTAAACACAGTACCCCTCCAAATAAAAACAGTTTAAATATGTACTTTTTGAGACCAACCGTCAGAACATGACATGTGGTTTAATAGATCCACTGCGTCGAATCTGACCGCGTTTATTTGTTTTCTCAAACGAAAGGAATAAAGAAGTCCAAACGTTTCTTCGTTACCAGAAAGCATACGTTAAACGGCCAATAGTTTGCTCGCCACTTCCTGAACACTCCGGTGCTAAATACGGGTGCCTGTATATTCGCTATCAGCACCACATCACGTCGGGGTTATTGTATAGCGATCAATGCACTACACTTGATTTTAGATGTACTTCAAACTCAAATATTGCCGAGATAAAACTTTTTCTCTATATCAATTAATATTTCGGAGCGAGTTTCAAGTGTGTATTATTCCAGTCTGTTGTGTGCGTCATTTTCTACATGCAACCATTTTGTGGATATTTATTTATGTTAAACAAGAAAAAAAAGTAAAAAAGTCAATTCACTAATTGGGAAGGTGTAATTGCACTAATTGACCACGTGTTTACTAGGCTCCGGTTCCGAACGCCGTGACCAGCGTGTTGTTAAATGCACGTTTTCGCATTTGTGTTTACATTAATTGAGTTCAAAGGACTGCTGGCACATGCTCTCTACAATGGATTCGGGACCAAACCAAACTCCATTGAGGGAGAAGTCATCAAAAGTTCGTCGATCAATCGAAAAAACAATAACATTTAACTTAGTATTACTTGCAGAGCAATAAAAGTTCTTATAGTCTATAATACAACACAGGTACGAATGCGAAACTGAGGCCCCCCCCCCCCAAAAGGGTTCATCAACGAAAACACACGCGCGAAACATTGCTACCCGTGGAAATAGTGTTTATTTTCGGCGAAGGGGTTTCTCTCAGGAGCTATATACGCATATGTGCATGACCACGTATAGGTATATTCGCCGGTCTTGTTTCGTACAGGCAGTTGGGTGTGAACAAGGCGCGCGTGTTTGCCAGGCGAGCGCGTTGGTGGAAGTCCTTGTTAAACATTTGCTATCTAAATACCCTGCGCACGTGTTCCGAGTTTACCCAAGGGATTGAATATAATAAAGCGGTGTGGGCGTGGGATGTCGAGACGAAGCTTACTTAACATTTGAATGGAAATATTATGGAGTAGTACGTATTGATCGGAAGGCTTTGCAGGCAAATGCTATACTAAATAACAAAAATACACCGTGAACGGTACGTGTGCCATTAGTGTTTTAGTATCAGATGTTCTACGGACTTTAATTTCCCCGTTATTGTCGTGTATGGGTGACAAATTCACGCAGTTATGTTAAGCAATAATTCAGTTAATAACTGGTTTCCCGTTTATTTGGTTTATATTTCTCATTACGAGGGCTTCGACATGCACCGCTATATGAAGTGATGGGTAAGCAAATATGACAATAATCCATCGTAATGTACAGTGCATATTACCCTTTTCGCTGCCACAGACAACCGGATATGCCAATAAAAGCGAGTAGTCCAATAGAGTATATATTTACCCATCTCCCTTCTCAAAATCACATTTAGTTGTTAATTGGGGGTTTAAAGCCGCTTTCAAGAACGTGCTCATATGATATCACGGCTTAATTGTGTGCAGTGCATGCATGTGTGCACGTGTATATGACTGCTTGTGCCAGTCTGGGTATTTCACCAGTTTTCTGGAATATCATTCCGCAGTTAGAACATGGATACTCCACTCAGACACATTATACTGACTCTGAGTAGACCAGTCCTTGCTTTACCCCTTTTAATGCTGAGCGCCATGCAGGGAAACAGCAAGTACCATCTTTTAACGACTTTTGGTATGACACGGCCGAGGATTTGAACCCACGACCTTCCGCTCTCCGGGCCGACGCTCCAACCACTGCGCCACTGCTGTATGGGGCAGCTCCGGTTGCCTACAGCAGGGAGAATGTTAAGGGCATACTATTACGGTTGTGTTTACATATTTCATTGTCAAAAGTATTTTTACCTGAAAGTACAAAACGTACAAAAGGTACAAAAGTGATTATATGTATGTTAACTGCGTGTACTTTGCATTTTTAACTCCGATTAATAACTCCAAAACGACAACTAACAACTTAACCTGTGATAGTATGCCGTTAAAGGAGTCGAGTGTGTAATAACTTTCTATTTCTCTTAGCATGCTTCTACACCTTTGCCTCCATATGACAAAATAAGCTAAAAGTAAGTAAAAGGGAAACACTAAATATTATTTTTAAGGAAACTCGCACATTTGAACAAATATTTATTCAATAAAATAGCATTAATGTATAGCAGATGTTTAATATTGTCAATGTTTAAGAGCTGAGCAAATAACAAGCCTCATTCAACAGTGACTGGGTTTTTGCTACAATTTGGTTCCAGGAAAGCAACAGAACATGCTCAGTTAGGTCAATGACCCTTGAAACCTGTCACTAATGGTTATGTACATGCATGATCCTCATGCGAATTCAACAATCTCCTGGTAACGTTTTGTACAAATTAATTTTAACAGTTCTATAGGTAAAAACTTTATAAAGCTACAATAGCACTGAGCATTAAGGCTCAGGCTAAAACCTGGACCATGTTGCACGACGCTCTTGTAGGCTACAATAGTTGTAGGTCCTACATGCACTTTGCTATTGTAGCGGGAGCCCAGTTACAACTATTGTAGCGCTACAAGAGCGTCGTGCAACCGGCCCCAGGGCTCCAAATTTAATTAATTTGCCCCATTCTAATTAGGGTATTGAAGAACGCACCTCGAAACTATGAAGAGTTCCAATTGTAGCGGCTGCAACTGGAACCGCTACAATTGGCAATTTATGTATTGCGGTACAAGAGCTTCCTGCAATCGGAATAAGACAGCTCTACAACTATTGTAGAGCCAGTTGTAAGTCCCTACAATTGATTGTAGCCTACAAGTGCGTCGTGCAAGCAGCCCCAGGTAGCATATTAGCGTACCTTACAATCAGGTTCAAAGGGAAATAACTCTCTTCTGTATTCCAAAGTAATTTACATCCCAGAGATATGCCGTCATTCCCTACTACAGCAGATAAAATAAAAGGCTTTTATTTGTAGGTAATAAATACAAAGAAATGTGAATAAATAAGCTAAAATTTAGTCCAAAACGGTCATACTAGGCAATATGTCTTTAAAAACCCATCCTTTGTTGCCAAGGCAACAATGCAATAAGAAAACCTCAACAAAAGTAAAACCGGGCAGTAATCTACAGCAAACACTTCGATCCACTGATAATTAAAATGTAGGTCACGTTGCCATGACGGGTCTACTTCCAAGCATACTAGCAATGTCATAATAATACCTTGACGCTTTTCCCAGTGGCATCATCAACCCACCCAAATTTAACACTGCAGTTAACACTGCTTATAGGCGGTTTTATAATTAACACTTTTATTGGTGCCATAGAGAAATGCATATATATACATGTATACTAGTATGCCAATGTTAACTAACTGTACGCATTCTTCATACTAGCCTTACACACTGACTCTGGTTACTTCTCATTAGGTCTGTGCAATGATACCAATATTTGTGTGTACTTTTGGTATTTAAACAATTATTTTTAGAATTATTTTTATTATTTTTAAAATGCTGAATCATAATTCATATGCATAAACTATTCATATTTCAATATTCTTGTCTCAGAACAAAGCAAAAAAAAGAAAGAAATGTTTATGTAACAAACTATGAAAGTGAATAAATATAAATACAGTACATGTGATGATGGAATTTATACGCAAGATTTTATATTAAATATATTATCATCTTGCTCTTTATCAGATAGCAGACTATATATATGACTATATATATGATTATATATATATATATATATATATATATATAATAGATACCGTATATATATATATATATATAATGTTTCCTTGTTGATGGTAATGGAAAATATAATAATAATGATATTTACAAAAGTACATGCATGAATTTATCATACTATTAAAGCATTCTAGGTAGCAAAATAAATTACAAATAATACTTGTATACACATCATGCTGGGGAAGAAGTACTGCGGTTATTTCCACTACGGTTATTTCCACTACGGTTATTTCCACTTTTTGTGCCAACCTTGTAGCAGTTCGGTGTGGCTGCTGGGGGAATTCCAGCAGCCACGAGTTGTCTTTTGTCTGTCACCCTGCCAGCTTTACGGCTCCGTACATACAACTGTACAGTCCGCCTGGATACGACAGTTAACACAAGTGAGCGAATGATTCGAGGCTTCACATCGCTGCAGGAATTTCTCACCCATATGCGACGATCGACTGTTATTACGAAGTTCGGAGTCCAAGGCTCTCCAACGAGGCACTCCGACAAACATCACTTTTTTCGATATCACGCCGGTCCCGTGGTGTATCCCCAATATATAACACTGTTTCCCCCCCCACCCACCCCCCGACATCTTGCAGTGCGTTGTCTCTTAAGCATGGAAAGCCAATCCCATGCTTTTGGTTTTATAGTTCCAGTATAACGGCAATTTCAAAGATTGTACGGTTGTGCTGTTATTGCGTTACGAAACTGAGCCTGTGGCTGGATGTCGACTCCCATAGTGATCTCCCTTTCAGAGGTGTCGATCTCGAAACACGATGCACGTGAGTACTAATTCAGTGACGGAATATGGCCCGATTTCCATTTGACGTCTATCGTCGGCCATTTTGTCTGTAAGCACATGCGTATCGAGGATGTGTCGGTGACAATCTGCACGTCCAGCTCGTCCTCCAGATGTACACTGGCTTCTTGGTACACCACCTGGAAAACAACACGCAGATGCAGGTCAACGAGGATTGTTGTGTTTGGTGAATTGGGGTTAATTGATTGATTGATATGTCGTTTAACATCGCTGCGTGAAATTTGGGTTAATAAGCAGCCGACCAGTCTTTGTATTTACCGCTTTTAAAGCTGAGCGCCAAACAAGGGTAGAACCTGAAGTATGCTCCTTTAATGTCTTTCCAAAGGAAACACAAGGGGGTGCTACTCCCACTCGCTAGGAATGTATACGAGGGCTGACTGTTTATCTGTGGGGGGGGGGGGGGGGGGGGG
>JAULBO010148857.1:0-24660 GCA_032355325.1 Clypeosectus delectus
CCTCACCCCCACCCCTTAGCCTACCCTACCTCCGATCCATAAATTCGAACACACCGTGGGAAATGTGTTCGCACGGACCGTAAATTGGCCAATGTGCATAAATACGTGTATACAGGTACGTTCTTACAATGCACGGGGCGTTCTATGCGCGTTCCCATACATGTAACAGGCTGCTGCGACAATACCATGTGATTCATTGACACAGCGGCATGCACTTTATATAAGTACATAGCGATGGTCGAGACATACTTGATGGATAATATACGACACAAAAAACAACAACAGTACTAGATCGGTATGAATGTGGCCATTTGTTCTGCAAAAGCAAATACTCGTGTGTGTTAACCCACATATTGCCGCCAGGCAATGGGCCGGGTGATAGACATGTCTTTCATCTAAACTCTATCTGTAGTTATAAGCATTCAAATTCAGTCGATACAGACAGCACATACTATATCACGCATTCCAGCAAGCATGCTGCTACAGTAATGCCAAGCCGTGATATGAGCACGTTCTTGAAAGCGGCTTTAAACCCCAATTAACAACAACTATAATGTCATTGTAGGTTTTTTCCATGCAAATCCCAAAGGCGACTTTAAACATCCCATGGTTATGGATGAGCATAAAATGTCCTAAATAATAATTCGTTACAAAACATGATGATCCTCTGACTATGTAACTTAGTTTAAGTATATTTTATTTACACAGATAGAATAAATAAACTTGAAAATTTAAAACTTGAAATAAAGGTCAAGGGTTTGTGTAAAAATCAATCATGCTTGCGAGAGCCCGCTCGGAAAAAAACATTCGTAATTTCTTCACATTGTTCTCGGTTACTCTCGTCTGTCCATCCGGGTCACCTCTAGTCATCATACATGATCTCTCGGGTGTCTATGCATTGCTACCATTGTAGCCATGTGACGTCACGGGAATAGTTCAGTCTTTGATTGGTCTGATTGCCATACAGACAAATATGTTATCGAGTTCAACAATGACAATACTTCAATACTAGTAGTAATCTATTTTTTACATTTCCCCAAGTGTTCGGGACCTCTCGGAAAATTCCTACATGTTGGGCATGTCAGCCACGGAAACATGGTCGAGCAATGTTATAGGTTACGGAAACACCCGAGATGTGTCGATTGGATGTAATCTATATTCGTCTGGGTATATAATGACGCGATACCGCTCAAGTATTTCCAAAGTTTAGCTGACGATGAAGTTTGTGACGAGATCTAACTGCCCAGCTTCTTGTTGACGAGTTCTGAATCTCAAACTGTCGATTAATACTAAAGTTGATGAAACTTCAGAACTTCAACTAATAAGTTGAATTAAAGATTGCGACAGAACAGGAAAAGCAGGAAAAGCAGGAAAAGCACATCCTTGCTTGGAACACAATAACTGCAATAGTATGCGACATGATAACCGTTTTATTCAACCAATCAACAGTAACGAATGTATAAAGTCGCCATGCAATTAAGGCACAACTGCTTTCGAGAAATGTGCATATGTTTCAATGATTTCTTCTGATTTGAACACCAGCATACAGTGTATATGTCCACGGTACTTGTCGGTACACATGTACTCCCGACTACCTATTATACAGGCTCTGCTACAATGCATAATAATATAAGGACACATGCACTACGAACGCCAATACATAACCACAGCTACATTGAATATCAGAGTACGTCTGTAGCGAATGGTGCGATCTATACCATGTCTTATACAAGTATATGGGCTGAGTGTATATTTATGTCCGACGTAAATCAAGGTGTATCCCATGGCTTCACTATAGCAGGAAGTGACGTATAGTTTGATTTAAGTAGGACATAAATACACACCCCTTTCGTGAAACACAGCTGAAGTATAAATGCCTCAATGAGCAGAAGCAAATAAACGCTCCGCCGAATTCAGCAGCTGTAACTTGGTATTGTCCATCATATTTTAATGTACTTGAGCGTTGTCTCGTGACAGCATGTGCATCAGTCTCGTGGTGACATTTCGAGTCACTGATTGACTATGGTCAGGTTTTCCCAGCCAACATCTTCTCGAAGCTTCAGGGAAAACCCTGGATAGTTATAATTATGATCGTGCAGCAAACACTTCCATCACTAGTCTCGCCTGTTCCTCTTAGACCACCATTCTGTTAGTGGAACGTTTCATAGCGCTCTCTTCCTTGCAGGAACACGGGTGACTACCATCATCAACAGCAGCAACGTCACCACCACCACCGTGATCATTATCATCATCAGCAGCAGCAGCAGAAGCTTCAGCCTGGGCCGTTAGAGGGAACGTCAGGCATGGAAGGTTAAGATTTGGATGCCAATAGGTTTTCCGTTGCCGTGTATCAACCATAGGAACATTCTAGAAGGTCGAGCTTGACAGCATCCTCCATCACGGTCTTCCACTGTTCGTACCTGGGGGCGCACTGCAGCACGGCCCGACCCAGCCGGACCCTCCCCATGAACAGGAACTGGCCCTCCCCGCGTCTGATGCCGCACCGGAGGGGAACGTGAACCACGCCCTTCATCGCGTCGGTGTCCGTCCAAGATTCCGTCGATTTACGGAAAACGGTTTCGCTTTGGGAAATCAGATTGGTGGCTGTAACGTCGATGTGGGTGTAGTCTTCCTCGCGGACCACGGTGTCCATGGTGCCGATTGCCACTGTTAATAGAAGAACGTAATCAGTTAATTAATTAGCGAATAAAAAAATCGCCAGAGAATGGAAATATGGGTTCAAATAATTCCCTTCAATCAACAGTATTGGCACATATCTGGAACATATTTGTCCATAGTATGATATTATTGATATACATGGACCTACATAATACTGACACTACTGGATCACGATCTCAAAGCGACCTGAACGCGCATTTCTAAATCTACGGAAATTCCCGATGTACTCTGACGACACATCCGGGCAACCAAGGAATGTCCGGATCTGACCAGCTTTGAGGTATCTAAGTCGCCCCTGCGTTAGCCCGGCAACTGGGTCGGAGAATTCACCTCAATGCTAGAGTCCACACAACTAATCGGCTTCAGTCTGTAAATCATGTCAGAGGTCGTGCTTGGATTTCCCCCTTTGTAATCACCTGAGAGATTACGTTTTACTCGACATTGGTAGGCTTACACGTAGCGTTAACTTGTCAGGTACCTACTGATGGCGTAACAGGTTTTGAGAATTGGGGTTTTAAGCCGTTTTCAAGAACGTGCTCGCATCACGGCTTGTGTGAAGTGGGTGCGTGTGCATGTATGTATATATCATATGCCTGCTTATTGCTAGTCCGGGTATTTCACCAGTCTGTATTTATGCATAGAATGCCAAGTACACTCTTTTAACATGTTTTGGTATAACACGACCGAATCACCGACCTTCCGTTCTCCTGCGTAACGAGACACTACTAAAGTGTACTAATGCATACTATAGGACTAGTATAGAATGTGGTATACTAGTACTTACCGAAGTTACTGGAGCAGTATGCCTTTAATAACTCTCTGTCAGTGCATGGTCGACATTCTGAAAATGGTACGAATAAAACAAGGCTATTAATTATTATAATGTTCAATGAAACAGGGTGGATGACATGACAGAGAGAACGAGAGACAAGTGGGGGAGAGAGAGGGAGCGGGAGAGAGATATGTGAAATTTACTGTCTAATGCTTAGATTATTGGGATATAATTCAGATAAAAAAACCGGACGCTAATATAATTATGTTGATGTCAGGATACTAGTATACATCGGTTAATGTTTGTAGTTCATTCGGAAGAAAGGAGTAAAACAATTCAAATAGTAACATTGCTCCCTTCTTTGGTGGAGATAGGGATGTATGGATGTAGGGAGCGAGAGAGAGAGAGAGAGAGAGAGCGAGAGTGGGGGGTGGGGGTGGAATCTTTGTTGAAGAAACATACATGCGTGTCGCGTTATTTATCTCAGCAGACTTGTCGAGCAATGTACAAACATATTTTTCATACAGAACAAACTGCTCATATTCGTACGGTTATCAAATAACTCGTGCCGTAATGACACTTCCGGCGAGATGTAATTGTCAGGTGACGAAAACAACGCGGGACCGTATGTCAAAACACGAACTATAACTGTTTATAGGTATGATTTATAGGCTTTCGTTGTTCCCAAAGTGTGGTAATCGACTCATTGTCAGATACATAATGGGACCATTACGTACCTGTTCGTGGCAGGAAACGAACAATACTGCCTTAAACGGCCATTGGTTGTGAAGCACGGAAGACGTTAGACGAAGACTTTCTGGGGAGTGTGGTAACGCAACACTGGTAATGGTCACGAGGGACCGAGAACAATGGCCGCCATAGAGCTGATGGTCGTTATGGAGATGGTTGTAGTCACGCCAGAGTAACGCGAGACCCAAGCGCTGGCGTTTGCGGTGACGTATAACGTCATCAATGCACGTTAAGTTGTAGTGATGTTTCTCGTCACCGACAAACTTTGTTGAGGTTATTATTTTTATTTATTTATTCGTATCTGTTCGCGAGAGAACAGACGTGGTCGTCTGGATTAGCAATTTTAAACCATAATCATTTATATTTTCCTTAGCACAATTAAATATATATTTACAATGAGCACAGTGCGTTGGTATTTCGAAACTATGCTAAACGCTATCATGTTGCCTTTAGATTTCGAAATTTCTCTATGACTGTATCATGGTGACTGTACCAAATGGTCGATATTTATGCAACTATTTGTAACGTTTGTGTCCTATATTGATGGTACCGTAGCTCACCTTCCATTGGACTGAATTGCAGCGAACGCGATTTCTTCTCGACGTCATACTGAACGTCAACCCGAGCCACGCCGCCGTCGCCATAACGTCGTTCCGTCTCCATGTACAGGTGTAGATTTCCTGAACCGGAAATACAGTACTCTTGACCTTGACCTGCAGTCGTGAACACGGGAGACAACCCTACTTCAACGTCGTCCACAATCTTCCGTCTGTAGTTGCCAGGAACATCTCGCGCGATTTCCCGCGACACGAGCGTGCTGACGTGTTCGCTGCTAATCTTTACGCAGACACGTATTTCGCCGGGAGGGGATGACCCGGATGAACCCAGTTCCATTCGGACTGCTCCGTAAGCGTTCAGCCACGTGACCTGGCCTTGTTCACAACGAGGCCTGATACTAAGAATGGCCCCTTCCTTGGTATCTGGGGTACTGAAAGGCGAAAATATCATTCATAATACCTTTAAAAAAAGTAAAGTAAAATATATTTACTAGTATATATTATTGGTAAAGTAAGATCATCCAAAGGTTGTGATTGCAATATATATGCGAGATGGGCTAACCGTAACAATACCGTGGCAATACCAGCATATCCGGGGTACCACCAGGGGCTCCACAATGGCGCTACCGTAGTAGTCCGTGAATATACCGGCATTATATTTCCCCAGTGTAGCCGGTGTTCCAACGGGGCTCCACAGAGGCTCCTCCGGGGGATCCATCGGGACAGACCGGGAAGACACCAGGGAGAACCGTTGCCACCACTGGGGAGACACCGTGGCACATCCTTGAAACTCCGGGGTGACATCGTGTAAAACCGTGTGACACCATGGTTACATCGGGATGATCCGGGGTTCAAACCGTGGCGACACCGTGGCGAGACCGGCAAAACCACCATATATATGTGACTGAAATAACAGTATACAAATGAGCCAAATCTTCACGGATGACCCCGGAACACCGGGACATTTTCACCGGGATACACCGAGGCCAGAACCAGGACAGTGGGACCTAGGCTTTACGCACATGAACGGTCTCCACTAAAACGATACCGGGCACCTAAACGAGATTCGAACTCAAGCCGTCGGGCTTATAGAAGCAATATTAGTTTACTGGTATTACAATTTCTATCCAATGTCTTCGGTGTCTGCCGCTAACCATGACTTCACACAACCCCGGAACAAAATGGAATTGCCACCTTGACATATATATATATATATATATAATTATAATATATATTACGACAGGTATTATCCATTCCCTTGCAAACTACATGTAAACATATACTTCCTACTAATCTAAAGATGATCTCGATGTGTACTCTCAGCGGGAACGTGTTTGTACACATTCCAACATGCAATGGAACAGTCCATGGCAGATCGAGAAGCATGTATAGACACCGGCGATAACGTAATCTACACGATAATGTATATATGTATGTCAAATAGCACCTGTCAGTCATGTTTCTATCACTATGGCACACGTCTAATTTAGCACATATAGGCACGGCATTGAGGCACTAGTAATTGTACTGGCCGCTGATATCGACAAGCCGAAGGGACAAAGTGGGCAGAGATATTAATCGTTTGGAGATAACCACAATGGAGTTTTCAATTATGCGATCGGTGTACTCTGAACACTCGACTATCTTAATTAAAATGCAACAGCATTCCCCGAGTTGCGTATGACGTATGACGTATCACGAGTATCGTATCGTATAACGTTAAGAATTTAACCGATTATCGCACTTCCCACTTTACTAGTACTAGGATATCCAACTACGCATGCATCAAAACAAGGATATCCTAATCGATAAGACCCCAACAGGCCATGGAAAGGTACACTGCATTGATTGTGGTGCGTTGAAGAGGGATACCAAGCGGAAGTTGCTGTGGTATCTGAATGATGCGATCGTAAACAACGAATGCATTAGTTGGTTCAAATCTTGCAAATTATGCTAGTGTGGGTACTGTTTAATGACATTACACCAACCGAACGATGAGTGTACGATGTGTTATATACTAGTACTAGGTGTTCTAGGTAATACTAAGCATCATGCTTTTTCCCAATCCCTTGACATTTCTGGTCAATAAATACGTTTAAACTAAGGTAGTACTAGTATATAGTTTGAGGAAGAGTAAGTGTAGCCTAATTTATCAGACATTTTTACATACCGGTAGATAAAGTGCTCTTACCGTCTTACAAGCAGGGGCGTAACTGGCACTAAATACTAGTACTAGCACAGTGCCCGACTGACTACCTCTTCGTGCACGTGTACAGACTACCGATGTTAGTAGAGAAATATCTATAGATAGATCCCGTTCTGTAAATATTGTACGTTCTGCTTGCAGCTAATGGTGTAATGGTAAACAGAGTGAGATGGTATGCCATAACATTGCTCTTTACTGACTGCACTGCATGGTGTGTTTGGAGTCTTCAAATGCAGTTAGATTAATTAACAAATGAACGATACAATACATGTACGTGTACCATGACATTATAATATTTATTTTAATAAAATGATTACATTTCATATGCATACGTGAGAATTTATTTTATGTTACCGGTGCATTTGATATTGATAGGAACGTATCTTCATACTACATTAATCTATATCTAGGAAATATCACAGCCCATAAAGACATGATCTCTGTGAATAGATTGTATCAACTAATATCATTCACAGTATTTATTTTGTTCACGAAAACTGCATGTCAATACAAGGAAGTCAAGTCACGGGTGATTGCGTTTCAACATTTAACCTTCTGCCTGCTGGGTTGATCACACGCGCTGTTGTGTGGGGCATATCCCGTTGCCTGCAGCAGTGAGAAGGTTAAAAGCGCATACATGTAGTTCTAAATTAGTGTATACTATTGTTCTGCAAAACGTATCTTGTACTGGTATTAATCCACTGGATTAGTTCCCTTTCTTGCATAATGTAAAGTATGCATGCCATATGAGCGTGTCGTTTGAGACAAGCGACGATATTTTGTAGGGACCCCTTTCACGAAGCTTGCGAATCCACACGAAGAGACCGGTATTCTCGAAGCTTTATTTAGCTAAGACAATTCTTATGTCCTAAGAATGTTTGTAAGTGGTATATTCTCAAAACTTCTTTACTGAGAATGTTCTAAGGTATATGCAAATTTACTAAAATATTTAAGACAGGTAAAGGACAATTATGAGTAATATTGAAAGCACTGTGTGTCGTCACACACAGAATTCCTTTGCAATCTGTCCAGAGTTGCATGTATTGGTGACTATACTTAAGAATGTTCTTAGCTAAGAACGTTTCGAGAATACAGCGCTTTCGTATAGCAAGCAGCACGATACTAGTAGATAGAGATATACGTGAGCGCATTATAATACTATAAAAAACAATAAGTACTATGGTCTACGAGAGGCTCAAGAAAGGGTATCGGGCTCAATAGACAACAGACTATCATATACATGTACCAGCTTAAGCTTTGACCAATGCATACAGGTATAGTTTGAATATATGCAGGTATTTCTCGCTTACCTTATTGTGCAATCACACTGACTGCATAACTCTTGTGACGTCATTCCATGTACAAATGTAAGTACGGCTGCCACAGTCAGATACGGGAACGACATCGTGGAGATAGCCACAATACACAAACGCGAAAAAATAATATCAGCAATACTGACTCGAGTACTGTCGTGTGTGTGCACTGTGTTTGGAATCCAGGTTAATATTGCATTTAGCGGCTGTCCTTGCATACATCGCAGACAGCGAAACAGTCTATTTACATTGATTTGCTTTTCAGTCATGTAAACACGCGCTGTGATTGACGGCTAACTACAACAGCTACCTGTCAATCATTTACTAACGTGCTTGAATATGACCAATGGCTGTCGAGCTAGACTGATCACTGCTCACGTCACTGTTGGGTGACTTGCACAATGGAATCGTGTTAATCACGTAGATTTGTATCTGTAATAATGCACAACTATGCTTACAAAATGTATTATACTAGTAACTGATTTGGGGATATATGTTTATTTCTTATACAATTATTATAAGACGACGACTGCTATGTACACCACACAACGTATGTACACGCAATATTTGGTTATATCTGTAATAATTCACAATAATGCTTACAAATATAGTACTCTACATACTGATTTGGGGTTAATATTTATATTTATATGATTATTATAAGACAACTACAATGTACATCACACACCGTATACACGAAATATTTGGTTAAAGCGATATATTATGTCTTTATACTAACTAACCGTCTTCGTAAATCAATTTGTTCCGAACAAAATATAGAATGAGAGCGAGAGAAAGAGAGAGAGAACGAATGAGAGAAAGGGTCAGGGCGATGGCGATAGAAAGAGATAGAGTAATGGAGAGGTAGACAAAATAGTGAGTGTGAGAGAGAGGGTGAAGGGAGGAGAGAGAGAGAGAGAGAGAGAAAGAGAGAGAGAGAGAGAGAGAGAGACGAGAGAGGGGGAGAGAAGGAAAGAGAGAGAGAACGAGAAAGAGAGAGAGAACGAAGGAGAGAAAGGGACAGGGCGATGGCGATAGAAAGAGATAGAGTAATGGAGAGGTAGAGACAAAATAGTGAGTGTGAGAGAGAGGGGGAAGGGGGGGAGAGAGATAGAGACGAGAGAGGGGGAGAGGGGAGGGAGAGAGGGAGAGAGAGGGAGAGGGAGGGGGAGAGAGGGGGGGCGGGAGGGGGGAGAGAGCGAGAGAGAGAGAGAAGTGGAGGTTGGGGGGGGGGGGGGGCGGGGGAAGACATATACAGAGATATCCCGGAACATCAGAACAAATAACGTTGACAGTTACAGTAGTAAAGTAAATACACTCAGGCTGTCACGTTATTCAATCTGTTCAAACATAATTAAGGCCAGAGCAGATGGCGTTATCAATTAGCATATTGTTGTGAAAATGCTAAGACAGTTACAACTTTTTCGTACGATACAAAGATTAATCTCGTTTTAAATCCAGCTTACAATTAAAACAGCATTCCACATGTTCCTTAACTAAACATTTATCAAGCAGAGATTTGTGAGGTTCGTTTCATGTGCCACGACCTGTTTTTTTTTTAATGTGACACCTTGTAATGCTTGCAATTATATGTAGTGTTCTATTTTAGATATAAGTTGCCACGTGTACCGCGTATACCTGCGCCACACACGAGGTGGTGATCCTCTTAATGTGAAATTAATCGGATCTAAAATGTCTTAAAAGTGAAAACCAGACAAAATACCTTTAATCAATATTGCTTTACTTGTGAATAAGTGCAACTTTTAGCAGCAAGTAATATCACTTTAATGTACATGTATTTAAAATCAGCCCGTCACTATGCGTAAATATACATGTTGTATAATAACAAATGCACATACATAATATCATCGTTGACATCGAATGTATTTAGCATACTAGTATGTGAAAACTACGCTGCTAGTATTATATTACTAATATTAATAGTTGCTTCGTCAATAATTTACAAAATGTGGTCCTTTAAATAATTATGCAATAAAAAAAAATACGTTATTTGAACGTTGAACGTTGAACGTTGAACGTTGAACGTTGAACGTTGAACGTTGAACGTTGGACGTTTAATTAAATATTGTATTGTTTTTTTACAAGTTTACGAAGTAGACTGCAACATTAATTCAATTATATGGTTTTACATCCGTATAATTATACTCGTATCCGTTATTTAACCATAAACTCGTATAGGACATCTCCGGTTGCCTACAGCAGGGAGAAAGTTAAAATTAAGCAAGACATGTATAATACAGTATACGGTCGCATTTACATTCATTTAAATGCCTCAGTGGCTCACAGCGTTATGATATGTTTCACAAGGCGCTGATTTTCCGTCCCATTTAGCAAGCGTCAAACAGGTGTGTCGAAAATTAGGCTAGTTTTCTCATAACAACCGCCAAGTTTGACAGCACAATAAAACAGTTATATATACAACATGTCAACGCAGATCACCGATGCATTTATTCAATCATTTGCGGCTATTGTCAGTAACATGGGTATGTAATTGACAGGCATTTAATCTGATTACCAGACAATCGCCTACTATGCAGATTTAATCAGGTGCGAAAAGACCCACCAGGTTTTTCAGCATGTGTAATGGGTTTTAATTCAGTGATTATGTTCGAACCCAGCATGACCTTGGGTCATTGCATGAGACCCGAGAATCAAATAATTGTCATAACAATACTGCTTATAGTACTAATTAAAGGTTGTTGCCAATTTAAAAAAAAATATTTTTATATATTTATTATTTTTCGTAATATAGATCTAGACAGTGTGACTCATTAATGAAATTATTCAAATTATTACATTTCAAAAAAAGAGAGAAACAAATAAAAATAAATATCTCATCGTGTTTCTGAAGAATCGAACCCACTTATAGAATATATTGAATTAAGAAACATATACGTAAACTATTTGTGATTTATTCAAAGTTCTATAATGGATGAACGCCATCTTATACACCATCTGTTTGTCCTTAATATTATAATACCGTTCTGTACGTTTATTGATGACATTAATTCGTAACGTGTGACGAAGTTATAAAAAATATAGTACACAATGTCATGTCGATATCAGCATACTATATAACTTATTAAGGAGTTGATTTATTTATTGGCACACCGATAAATCAAACAAGTGACCAAGTGCCTTTAAGAGCATAATATAGTATTACATCCTTGATATCAGGCTATTTGTACACCTGCTGAAGTGTCATTAAGTAACGGTAGCTGAATAGGGCCATAAACACACCATTATCAACCGGACAGTTTTATGAAATGCATATTAATTACCTGTGTATGCTTATAAGGGTCAGAAGTGTATCCATGTGTGTGTGCTAAATCTAGCACTATATATACACTATGCGTGTAGTTGTTCCCACGAGCACAATTTCCATCATAGCCTAAATATGAATAAGTTGTCATGTTTATTAAATGCAATATACGTGTAATACATGTTAATTGATTACAGGTTATGATAGAAATAAATCTTGCCCATTTCTGAATTAAATATGTAAAATGTTATATCGTTACGCTAAATCATACGAATTAAAATATTCCATCACGCTTTTGACTTTAAATCCGTATACAATAATACGCACAAATCTCGACTAAACATGTGCGATATTACATTAACAAAACAACATATTCATCAAAGTTTTAATTTATATAAGGCGATAGTGGAACGGATAACAGTGTTTGATGTCTCCCTTTTGAACATAAAATAAGCTCTGTCGACATTGATTAGAGTTGATGTTAATGACATATGTTGATATATAAAGGAGAGATGTGTTTCATCTCTCAAGTGTTTAAGGTTGTAAATAGTATGTGTTGCAGTACCGCATGCGTGTGTCTCGTCGTGCGCCTGTCAAAGACGTTTTCCGGCAATTTACAAATGTAAGTTCAGTGCGTCTAGAAAACTGCGCAGAACAAAAATATAACCAGTCAGAAGGCAACCAGTGGAACATCATTGCGAAAGTTGATTGAGTGATTGATTGATAAACCAACAAAACCCATGAGCAAAATTGGAGAGAAAAACATTCAATAATTATTATATTTGTTTTCTCTGATATTGTTATGGGATTATATTGTATACCTACTGACTACCATGCATTCAGATATCGTATGGTATTAGACATTGAACACACGTGGCTTAGAACTTTCAACTAAAGGCCCTGTCACACCACGTAGCGTGAGAGAAATGTATGAGTTACGTATGGAAATTCATAAACTAATTTTCATACGCACAAGAAACCCTGGAAAAGGAAGAATTGTGCGTATACTTACCGTATTTAACCCACGAGTAGCGTATGGCCAGCGTTTTGTCAGCGTGTGACCACCATTTGTCCAGCGTACTCTGCGTATGGCTAACGTATGAGTAACGTGTGAACTGCGTATGTCCAGCGTATCACGATCACGTGACAAAGGGCCTATATCAACGGCAGCACTATTGCAGTAGATGCCATGCTACCGAGATGCCTCCCAAGCAGAAGAAACCGTTTACACTGGTCGTATGGCCAGCGTATGTCAGCGCTTGACCAGCGTGTGACCAGCGTGTGTGACCAGCGTGTGACCAGCGTGTGACCAGCGTGTGTCCAGCGTACTCTGCGTATATGAATTAATTTTCTACCTCGCCTTATGCCAGTGTATGCTTCAAACGTATATAACCTATGCCTAACGTACCACTAGCGTATGCCAACGTATACCATCGTGTGAGTGATTCTTGTCATACGCTGACATACGCTAGTACGATACGCTACAGTGAGACATGGACATAAGAAAGATGAGAAGTTGTGAATTTTGATTGATGTATTCTATCTTTTTACCTGTCCTGTCCCGGTTTGAATGCGAATAGTGTTCGACGTAGGATTAAGACACCCTCCGACTTTCAATGTACAGTTAACCTTTTCCCTACAGTAGGTAACCAGAGAAGCATATACTACCTTTTTTATGATTAATTCAATACGAAGAGTGTTAAAGACACACATCTACAGTCGTCGTTATACAAATATATTCTAGGCTTTAAAATAAATATGCCATTTTCCATGAAAAGCAGGTCTGAGCATGCACCGGTTTACATTCATGACGCTAGTGATACTGTTGGGGCTGGCACATTCGGCAGATTTCGTTCACAATAGAACTCTCGATGCTGATTTTATCATTGAAAAGGGATATGGTTAAAAACAGATTTATCTTTTATTCCGATTTTCGCTATTATTTATCTTACGTGATTCTCCTGCTTCGTACTCTTGTCTAAACACGACACAGCGATATACGAGACGGGTGATTCTTTTTTCGTTTCCCAAAGCAATGTAAAACGATTCACACTTTTGAACAAGAAAAAATGTTGTCGTGACGTGGGTAAGATAAGCCAATATGAATTGGTGTTTTAATATAATATTATTGTTAAATATGACTGATTGTACAGACACGTACGTGATACTTTAATAAACTTCTTCTTCTATGAAATAATAATCAACCAATATAAAATCACACTAACCGCCCCATTCTGTCATATACATATTGCTAATTGAACATCATAATTATGCTCTGATGATACTATTCAAGCGATCACGTGTGTTTCCATGACGATATTCTCGCACTAAAATCTCAAAATACACGTATCCCCAGTCCCGAAGCTGGCCTGATGTATTCATCACCAAGTCTATAGAACTTTGAATACTATAGTACTCACATATGACGTTCAGTTACCAATATTAAAATGACTCGGACAGAATCGGTTGGTTAATTTATAGTGTGATTTTATATGGTTTATTATTATTATTATTACATAGAAGAAGAATCGTTTATTAACGTGCCAGGTACAGTGTACGTGTCTATACAATCAGTCGTATTTAAAACAATATATTCAAACAACAAACCATTTTGGCTTATGAGACACTGTCAAAATATTGAAAATATGCATACACATAAATACAACGTTTTTGCTGTCTATCAATGTTTTCATTTCGCGCTTCGCACTCGGCTTGCCATGCTTTGCGTGACGAATAAATACATAACGGTCACTAATGCTATACAGCTCCGATTAGGTGTCACCGGAAGCCTGTCAACGGAAATGATCGCAAACGAGACTTACATGTACACTCCTTATACATGGTCAAAGAAGATAAGTCATAAATTAAATTCAAATGATCAACAAAACAGTTCAAACAAGTGTATTTTGTATCAATCTATCATAATGTATTAGTCCTCGCAAAAGCACGGCCGGATTACAACGGATTATCAATATTGATAATCAATGAGTATTGATTATGATCCGATGTCAAGTTGGGCTTATGATAAGATCGGAATACATCCACCGGATTCCTATGACGTGCTTTCTCAACACCCCGTGTGTAGTTATCTAGAAAAGAGGGCTTACTTGTGGCTCAACTGGTATATTCCAGTAACGTTATTGCCATCAATCACTGATACAACGATTGAATGTTGCACGTACCCTGATACGGAAAATTCATAAATTTTATTAATTAAATTGTTATCTTGCACGTGTGTTTTACGACATGAGGAACAAGTGATGAGATGAGCTTTATTCTATCGGAAAGCTCAACTTTTGAATTACATTGCCTCATTAATATTAATTTTGACAAAGACTTGTTCATGTCAATAAACGTAAAACAAACAAACCCCATATATCCATTCCGCCACATTTTCTCCATCAATCATTACATTTATATACTATAATACTAGTGTGTCTAAATTTTACAAACGTCCAACATAATATAATATTATACAATTTAAAGAGGAAATACATTAGCGCAAGAGGATGTCAGTAAATTACTACATGTGATGCAATGTTATTCATGGCATAGTGTCTTATCGCAATTAATTACGGGCTTACACCAATATGAGCCTGCAGAGTGCTTAAGTTTGTCTAACTTGCCAGGGGGCACTTTTAGATTATACACCGTGCAGTCATATTGAGATTAAAAAGGAACTGGAGAGTGAAACATAGCAAAGTGTTCCAGGGCTATTTTAATCGTTTAGGTACGAAATGGGTACAGGTTTGGTTCAAGATTTATATAAAAAGGAATAAATCAAAGGGTCCATTTAACCCCAAGGACATGTCAATAATGTTGTCAATGCGGCAGTAATGCACATTCGGTGAATTATTAGGAACTGGGAACGGGGTAAGACGGCATTTTGGAGAGAAGTTAGGGCACTCCTATTAACCATAAAGGAATATTGCTTCCTTGTGTAGTTTATAAGGGGGTGATTGTTTATGTAATCGAAACATCTAAACTTGTATATCCCCCAGGTAATCCGGTTTTAAGAGACATTTAACTCCCCCCCCCCACCCACCCACCCCCCTCCTTTTTATTGTATTTGTATGTCAATGGCCCATTGGCGTAGCTACTCACGTGCGTACACTTTATTTTCCAAAATTTACTTTTTACTACATTTAAATGCTGGAAACATGTTACATGCACATTTGGACATTAATATTGCCTTCGAATGTCCTCAGAGTACTCTTTGAATGCGGTCATGTTGATATATATGCATCTCCTTTTTTTTTTTTATCATTGATGAAAAATAACACTAAGAGGTACTTTATAGATTGAAAATTCAACAAACTACTATCGTATTTTCCACATGAATAATTTGTAATGTTTTTTTTTATAGGCGTGTGTGCACGTGCAAACATGACTGTAGTATATCTACATACAGTATATTTATTACAGTATTACACACGAAGTGTGTGTCACAGTAACTGTATAGTACAACCATGTCTTACTATATCCTAGGTCTAAAAGCCATATGAATATGAAAATTCGAGGGAAGATGCAAATTATTATTAATGGTATTTATATTACATTTATATCTATTACAATGTTTAGCCCACTCCATTTTAATAACCGTGAGTTCTGTTTATCTACGATTTTGTCGATCGTATTATATTTATTATATTCGTATTATTATTATTATTATTATTATTATTATTACTATTATTAGTATAACTATTCTTATTACTATTATTACTATTGATTATTATTATTATTGCAGTTGTTCTTATAATTAGTTAATATGAACATATTACATGTATATGTAGGTTATAATGAATTTGTATTCACTTGTAATCTGAAGCATACATTGCAATATTCACATACACTTATACCACAGGTTCCATATTGTGTCCGTCAGTCACGTCGATTAGTGTCTTAGTATCAACTCAGAAACACTTAAAACTGACCAGCGGCTATCTTGTCTGCGTCCACGACATATGTCCGGCACATAAATCAGAATTACTGTTACCTATATGTCAACTGTCGCTAACACTAGTTGTAATCAATCTCTCTTTTCCTTCTCGGACAATCTGACCACTGTGACGTCAGAGCGTTAATCTTGAGGAATCCGACCTGGCCCGAAGGAGAAAAACGTCGGGTATTGGGATATCCCGACACAGCGATACCTGTTTGGTCGTTGCACCCCCAACCCCCTCGGGCGCGAGGGAGACGGCGAGAGCCCGTGCCCATGGAGCGAGGGTGAAGAGGGACGAGAAAATGGCCGATATTTTGAAGGAAAACATCAATCAGTTTGATTTACGGCCACTTGAATTGACGTGCGTACCTGTATCATTACACTGTTCGGCGTGTCCGCACAGGATGTCCGCATGGCCGTCTTTGTGATACTGACCACTGGAGATGACCATTAGGGGTCAACTACAATCGGACGCCGCTCTCGAGTCCCCCCGCGTCCAAACACCACCCCTTCTACCCCTTCAAACTCTGTCAGCCTGAGTGATGTATTCGATTCGATGAATAAACTTCTATTAAATTATTTCAATAAAACGACGATTTTCTTCCAAACGAAAAAGGATCAATGGTTTTAATTCCGTGTAAATGCCAGTTAGTGATATATGTCTCGTTATATAACAGCCACCATTCGCTGCGGCTTCCAGTACTGTCATTGCAAGCCACTCCCGCAGTCCGGATCGATGTGATGTAAGATAGGGTTCATCATACGTGGACCCAATATCACTATCCGGACGAAAATGGCAACTGGGTAGAAAAAAACAACTGAGCCTGTCTAGTATAGGATATACTACAGCAAAGTGTCGTTGCGTAATCTGAACAGGGAACCAGTCTAATTTAGTCCGCGGAAGTGGAATAGGTCAAAGGGAGCTAATTCTAATCAGGGGAGGTAAACACCTTATAGGAATGTCTCATTCCGCTACCTATTACTTCAGATGGAAGTGTTTGGCCCAACTCTAATATAGTAGGACAAAGATAGGCAATAATGAAACTAATATAGGGTACTAGTACATGTAGGTCAAAACAAGTATGGCACACATCTCATCTTGTTCATAGCAAAAAAAAGGGGTCACTTGCCGTATGGTAAAATGGATGCAATATTCATACAGACATTTTAGTAGAACGTTTTAGAAGAACGTGTTGGCCCCGCGCCCGAGGTTGTGAAGCCTTTTACAAAGTACGATTTAATGATCGGCTCAACGGTTTCTGCTCAGATATTATCATGTGATAATGCACTTCATGTCTTGAGTACGATGTTGAGTATTAAAAATAGTTTCTTAACCTCCGGGCCTTTTTTTGTTTTGTTTATACAATACATTTCGAATTAACATCCACATATTTACCATACAGATTTCTTGAATGCCGCCGTTCTTTAATATTTAAATTATTTAAGATTTAAACTTCTCTTTTTTTTCAATCCACCTGTCTTCGAATATCTACGATCTCTCGTTTCGACGAAGAACCAGGTGTGTAAACACTATGAGTGTTCGAAATGGTCAATCCCGATGACCAGTACTGGGGACGTTGATGGCAATTCCATGTGTCGTCTGCTCCGTCCATTCGAGGGTCATCAGCGCCACCTATCATCAGCTTCGTCAACATGGCCGCCGGAACAGGTGTCCGAAACATCACAGACATAGTTCCAATAGCTACAAATGGCTTCTAAATAAACCGCCTCATCCCGCCCAATTAGACTTGGAACAGCATGCGGGGGTTAACTAGTGTCCCATGATGTCTTCACCTATGGAGACTGACTGTAAACAAACATTTTACTAATCGCCGCCAGGTGTCGCTGTGTTGGAAACTATGGCTTCACTGTTTTCGCTAAGGTCTTGGTTCAACGACGTGTTCAGCAAGTGCCTTGCCCAATATGTTACTAACGCGACATCTCTGTCGATTGTTAATTAATAACCAATTAATTCAAAGTTTGTTTTATAACAATAACGGTACGTGTAAGATATTTAATATGATATTATCATTATGAAGATGAACATCCTTTGATTTTTAACTAGCTGCGTCGTCGCTTCTCCCCAATGTATGAATTTAAATGTGGGATTTGCTCGATTTACGGACAAGTCAAGGAATGTCTCGGAGATTCATCACACGTTCTCCTGTCCAAGTCCACGTCCTAGGTCACGACTCTGGTGACAGCCATGCGCCTATAGTGACACGCGCACACGTGGATGCAATTTAATGTATTCCACTTTATGACCAGTTAACGACCGGTAGTGGGGACAGGCAGTTGTTTAGAATATATATCATCACTACACACTTGTCAGTAGTCGTCTTCTCTCTGTTCACACTATCTTAAAGCCGCTTTCAAGAACTTGCTCATAGCGCGGCTTGTGTGTAGTGTATGCAGCAGCATGTGTGTATGTGTCACTGAGTGTGCGTGTGTGTGTGTGCTTGTAGTCTGGACATTGTTTCTCGAAGCTGTCGTAAAGTGGCTGTATCATAAGACATACGAGAGGACATGGTAGTGGTACGAGACCGCTAAATGATCGTTTCTCGAAGCTCCAATAGCACTCTCGTAGCACTCTAATAGCTTTATGGTCTCATAACTCGCTATAAGAGAGAGGTTTTTATTCATGAATCCGAGTTAGGTCTTTAATGTGTTAGCTCACTGGAATACATGCCGCAGTGCACCACGCAGACACAGTAAGCCGACCAATCCATGCTTAAAAACTAAGGCTGAACGCCAATTGCATGGACCGTTGTCTTTTGGCATGAGGCGGCCGGAAAACGAACCCTCGAGCTTCCGGTCTCCGGGCAGACCCCAGTCTGATACAGACGAACACAATGTAATAAATGCACAGTGCTCCGAATACATACATACATACATTACTCAGAATTATGTCGTATGCTTGACTGTTGAATGTTCTTCACCGCGAATATGCGAGAACCTCGTGCGAGATTCGATTCTTGATAAATGGCACGTTTGTTTGTTCATTTCCACGAGATCCTCTAACTTCTAATACGGGTCACCCACCAAAAAAGGTACGGCTATAGGCGCCTCCGTTGCTATGACGACAACAACACCTGCGAGGCTCGTCTGTTTGGCAACGGAGGCAGCTAACTGTACGCAAATTACGACTTCGTTTCCAGTGATGATCCGGACATGTTCACAAAGAGAGGGACACAGAAGTCTCCGCCTAAAATAATTACGCTTCCAAGATGTCAGGATATGTCACGTGATAAAAACAAAGTTACGTGTTGACATTATTACCGGACTATGATTAATGGGTGAAATGTGTGTTTTATCTAGGCGTACCTTCCGTCCCATTCTTGAATACACATCATAGATTATGTATGTATACATCTTTAATAATACATGTCTGAAATTATATATTCCTTTGGAGAAATCTAGTATAACCATCATAGATTTGTGATCAAGGGAACATGCATACATGTGCGTTGTTTGTGCGTGTGTGTGTGTGTGTCTCTGTGTCTGATTGTGTGTGTGTGTATGTGTGTGTGTGTGTGTGTGTGTGTGTGTGTGTGTGTGTGTGTGTGTGTGTGTTGAAACTAATTTAATTGACGTGTTTGTGGTATAGTCCTTTGTTTTGAACATACGAGTGAAAAACATATAAGTGCCATTGTATATCCACAAAGACCCCCAAAACGCATAATTGTTTTATCAAGATGCAATGCTAGTTGAAAACAACATGGCGCCTGGCTATATCCAGTATTGCTCTAAAAAGTGTTCATTCGCCTCGTCGGTTACGATAGAATCAGAGTATTTCTTTGAAAGAGATGCCCTATTTTTTTTTTTAATATCCCTCTGCAACAATCAGATTTAAACTCTAGAGAAAGCAACGCAACCACGTGACCGTGAAGTGTGATATGACGTGACATCGCGAGGGACGAGAGTACCCATGGACCTCGAAAAGAATGGCGGCTCACTACGGGTAGCTCGTGTCCTTCGCGTGATAATGACAGCCAGTCCTATGGCAATGTTCTAAATGGCACTCTCATTATTGTTAAGAACAGCAGAAGGAAGATAAGCTCGGATACCATGGTGTATAAGGTATACGTTATCAATCAGTGTCGGGGAACACACCAGCTTATGTACATTCTCATCTCGCGCTCGCTCTCTCTCTCTCTCTCTCTCTCTCTCTTGCTCTCTCTCTCTCTTCCTCTCCCTCTCTCTTCCTCTTTCTCTCCATCTCTCTCGCTCTCTCTCTTCCTCTCCCTCTTTCTCTCTCTCTCTCTCTCTCTCTCTCTCTCTCACACACACACACACTCCCCTATCTCTATCCCTCTCTTTCTCTCTCTTGCTCGCTCGCTCTTTCCCTTCCCTCCTCCCTACCTCTCCCTCCCTCCCCTCGCTCGCTCTCTCTCTTTCTCTCTCTCACCCTCCTTTCTCTCTCTCTCTTTCTCTCGCTCCATACTTCTCCCTCTCCACCAAAGCAGGGACAATATATAGCATGTTTACATCAATACAATTATTTTAGCGTTCAGTTTTTTTCTGAATTATTTCCCAATAATCTAAGCAATTGACAGTATATTTCACATGTAGCGATTAAAAAAAATCCCCTAAGCTTGTCGTTATCTTTATAATAATTAAATATTACGCACCGTAACTATATAGTAGTCAGCTATTAAATCATAAAGATAAAAGATTAATTTTCCAAAATAATATACGAGTAGATGTTGGCACTTCAATCTCTTGACATTCTTTCAGGAACTGATCTGAACACGTGCCAGGTCGTAAAACAAGTATCTACTTCCGGTACAAGCAGACGACATAACTAGTAATTCTGTAATTATCCGGCCGTATGTTCCCCTTCTACTCTCACTGAAGCCAGACAACAATACTGGAGTTTGCACTGACTTCTTTTATATACATACATGGTCGAGCCTGTCTTACGTATTTGGTGATGCATATTTCCCTTTGATCTGCGCATGACCTCTAGTGCACTAGGGCATGACCTGCCTCGCTCTCGCTGTTCTTTTGCAATTAGGTCCGTCTAGAGAAAGTAAGAAGGCTAGAAGAATGGAAGAATGCGCCTAATGACCAATGGTTTATATTTCTCTGGAAGAGAACAGTACGCACTGACCCTCTCTTGGTGATACTTTAACATTTAAAAAATACTATGACCCAGAACTGACCACAGTGTGCCTCTCATCCAGACTCGATTAGTCCTGCCGTATAGGCCTATATACTAGTAATTATATTCACGTCATGACAGAATTATGTTGGAAATATTCTATTTTAAGGAGATATTTTTCTCCGTTAATTCATAGGAATGGAGTAATTTATTTCACAATATATTGGATCGAGGAGTTACTTATTTGGGGGTATACAGCAAATCCGATAATCTTAATATCCCCCGATGCACCAACAATACATCCGATGTGATTTAAACGAAAAGTATGGAGCTATACAAAATAGCTATGCGCCTAGAGAATGTCCTTGTCGCAGACGAACAAAAACAATGTGTGCGTGTATGCACACTTGTATACACGTGCATAGATATTACATGTAGTCAAGTCAAACATTTTATTTACGTCTCACCTGTGTGCAACAATACAATCGCATGCACTGGTATTGGCAATGTTTTTCAATTCTGTATTAAAGATAGGAACTAACACGATTTCCTGAATTGACTGACCCTCTTCACACGTGTCTATACTACAGCAATCTGACATGCATGTTGTACTGGAGCTGTTTTTATCAAACCCCACGACACGTATTCCGAAGGGTGGGTAAACTCGATGAAAGCCGATTGGCTGTTGACTGTTGAGATGATATCGTATGTCCTCATTTTCGGCATGTTTGCGGGCACGCGTTCCTATTTACGTGAGCGTTGACTACACGGTGACAATGGCGTCCTTTCCAGTTTAATATGATGTGGACACATGTCAAACAACCAATGAAATGTTCGATAAACGACACTTGATCCGTTAAAACTCAAGACACGAGGCCACACAAATGGCTTAGATAACGATTTATATCTGTAATATACAATTACGGTATAGTTCTATTATGACGATCGAGAATTCCGATTGAATAAATATTTACAATAGATAGTAAGATATCAGTATTAATTTTCGTTTTAATATGTATAATTTCTTCTAATATTCTGAACACAAATACCTAGTCAAATCTATGTATTTCGTCTCTTCATCCACTATCTATTATCGACGATCTAACGCACCTGCTTAACAGGCTGCCTTTATATATATTTTTATTTTGAGAATTCTCATTACAGACAAAAAGCAATACCAGTCAAATAAACCACGCAGATGTCAAAATCAAACTATTTCTGATAACCATGCAGTCTCTTCAAAGGAACCTTCAGAACCACAAATTTGATTAAGCGTAATTTGCACGAGTCCACTCACCATTGGAGGTTAAATTAGCAATGTTTTGTATAGGATTTCTCCGTACACACAGTGGGAGGTATAATAACACAGGTAATAATCTGTCGGTCGTTCTCTAGTCCCCTCGATTGCTCTTCTTTGCAACTGTGCTTACAAATTGACATTTTACCAGAAACGAGGACATCAGACGAGACCGCAGTTCACGTCGTACTCCTAGCGGCGTGATTACGATAAGTCGACCAAATTACCTCCCCCTGTTTGTTCTCAAAGTACACACGGAATTAGATGTTGCCGGAGGGACCACCCCGGAGGCTGGAGGGCGTGGCAGTGAGGGGGAAACCTGGGTGAAAGTGTCTATGCTGTATAGATAGATGGACACATTCAACAGGATATGTCGTATAGGATTATTGTGACATCTGACGAGAAGGTCCTCCTTTAACGATACCTCATGATTTGAAATTTAAGTGAGATTATCCTTACGGATTGATTTCCCTAACCATCCATTCGTGTGCTTCTGTACATTAAGACAGACATTTATAATTTACAAAATCCCCTCAAATATATAAAAATGAATATTTACCAAATCGTAAAAAGTGATTACACGTATTAGAATGTAACGTGTATATATAATATGCGTGTTTAAAACTAACTCTCCACTGTATTTGTACCTCTATTGATAAATAATTAAATTCGGATCTTGTTCGACCCGCGCTGTGGTTTCCGTTACACGCGCCAATGGAAGTGAACTCTCATGAATGTCCGGCCTTGTCCGGATGCGCAGATCGTACGCGCAGATCACCACCTCGAGCACCTCTGGGTGCTGCGGACCCACTGGGGTGTGAAGAGAAGCCGTAACCTAAAGCTCTTATTCGCACCGTTATATAAAAGTTCGTACCATTTTACGACAGTCGTAAAGCAACATGAAAGAATCGTCCTACATATTGGTTAAAAGTATTGTGACACTAGAGTCACAAGATGCATCAAGGCCACAATAAACGATAGGTGTTGCATTCAAGATGTTTTAGGGTTTGTCTTTGAAACCATCCCGGTTTTACAACTTCAAATATTTCTAATTTAATTGCTCTTTTTTTTTTACCTTTAAAATTATTGTTTCTGTTTGTGAACTTGGGAAAGTTCATTACGTCCATCTAACATCTTAAGTGTATTCATTTTAGGCAGGTAACTAGTAATAAACTCAAGAATGAATTATGTTTTTGCTTCCTCGACACACGCAATACACGAGTTGTCAGGGCTTTTTTCAGAAACATGTCATGTCAAAACGAAAAATAAATAAGTAAAAAATTATCCTTCTCCAGAGTTTTGCCCACACATGCAGTTGCGTAGTAACAACCGGAAGAAGACAGCAGACGACCTGCCGCAATGTAGTATATGACGCGATGACAGGCAAACTACCTCCTTCATATCCTCCATTACCCTGGTGTGTCTGATGATCCATCTTTATATGACAAGGACATATCTGGTCCTCGCCAAGCAGGGAAAGTACAAGTGTCAGCTCTCATGGTTTGTTAGTCTATCTGTCATCATACCCCCACCCACATGGACACAAGCCGTGTTTTACCTGTGTTCTTGCCAGCGTTCTTCGAGCAGTCATGTGTCGTTCTGACAGGTAAATGTTAGTTAATTGAAGATAATGACGGCGTGACTCCAGTCATCGTGTTAGAACTATTGTACTCATCTTACCTCCCTGTCACCTCCCGATCTCTCCAACTACTCGTCTCTCTCTCTCTCTCTCGGGGGGGGGGGGGGGGGGGGGGGGG
>JAULBO010148858.1:2779-15297 GCA_032355325.1 Clypeosectus delectus
TGTTGTATCTCATTCCGACATACATTCCACCATGCAATATGCACTATGCGTGTCGGGAGACGTTTCTTAGGTTGTTCGAAGGTTAGGATTCCGTAAAGTATTTTAGAGTTGCACCCGAGTACCATACGTATTACTAGCAGTATTGTATTATCGTCTTACCAGATAACGCATCTTGCATATTTATGAAGTCGACTCGTTTAAGTAAAGCTATGTTGTTGTAAGCTCGCCTGGCAGCGTTTCCCGATTAATCCTCTCCCTGCTGGCTAAATAACAGTCACTAGTGTTTGATAGGGCATTCCCAGTTGCCTACAGCTGAGAGGGGGTTAAAAATAAAAAAGAATAATTCAGTTTGGTGCATGCATACGTCGGTATCTATACGTTGGTTTTATAGCGTTGCATCAGATACATAGTTAACGTGGGAAGGGTCAGGTGGAAAATAGAAATAATGTTTTTTTTCCAATTGATAAATAACACGAATGGATAGTTTCACATATTGATAACTGACGCTAGCACGTTTTCTAGGATCACTCCCATTCACATACGTTCGTATATCAAACATGTTGCTCCATGCCAGCTTCACATCGCATAAAGGTCAAATAATAATAACAACAAAAATACTAATAATAACAATAATAATAATAATAGTCGTAAAACAATTTCATGAGTAGTTAAAAGAAAAAACCGAAATGCAAAGTCGATGGACTGATAGTGGCGAAGATGTGTACCTGTGTAATACGTCATGGATGTGTACTGTACAATACGTCATGGATGCGTACTGTACAGCACGTCATACGTCATGCATGTGTATTGTACAATACGCCATGGATGACGACAAGACCCGCTAGTATCGAGGAATTATTTTACCTAAGAATATTTGAGCAGCTGGACCCTGCTGGCTTCGCCAAAGAAGACATTTACCATTTACACTCGGGGGGAAAAAACTCAGTATTCGGTAACAAAACAGTACCAAGTAATCAATATTCACCTATTGCTTAGCACGGCAGACTATATTTGTTGGCAGGAAGTGGGAAGTTTATGACACTGCGCATGCCAATACAGGCATTGTTCCATGGAGTGGCCGTAGTAGTGATATAGTCGTAACTTGTTATAGATGCCAATACGTATTTTTAGTTCCGACTCTTTCGAAATTCCCACCATTGTTGTGTGTAACTGGGACCAGGCCCCGCTTTCTCGAAATGCGATACTTTAATTAATATCCGGTTCCAATTGAATCTGCACTGTCGTGTTAACTGACGTGTTTCGATTCGAGCAAAGTGCAGTCGTCTGATACTACCGGCTTATGAACTAGTATGCTGCGGAAAATTATGATTTGTTTGGACGCGTCCTTATCGTAGACTGTGATACAACTCCTACGAAAGTACCATCATATTTAACACACTAGTGCGCATACTGGTAACGCGGTCTATGTTACAGGTCGATGTCACGTGTCCGATACCAGTTCTACTTCCGGTCCCACTTCCTACCAGAATGCATCATACCACAGAGGTCAATAGGAAACACAACAAGTGAAACTCAACAATAATTATGTCGTCGGATGGGGTTGGGCGAGGGGGTGGGTGCCTCATCACATAGAAACTCTAAAACACAAACCTTCAAAGGGGATTAACTGATCCACCTTCACACCATCAAACTTCAGAGGGGATCAAATGATCCACCTTCATATCACCAACCTTAAAGGGACGGTGGGGGGTGGGGAGTTAAACTGATTCACTCGCATATCAAACTGAAACCAGTGGTGTGCCTTTCCTGCTACGGTTGTTTCGTATAGTGAGCTAAACGTAAGCCATACAGCAGATAAAAATAAAGTAACTCTAATGTTGTACGTTGTAAACGTGGCGCCATGATGTATACTGATATAGATCCATATAAATTAACATACATATTGTATCTGCCTTCATGTCCTACGAGTTGTTGAAACAGATACGATCTGCATGAAATGCATTTTTGTTGTTGTTCAATTAAGAGAACTGATTATAATGAGCCAGAAGCATTTGAAAATTACATTCAAACAAATTTCTTTTCGTACATCCGTGTACTAAACCACTCACCTGCTAATTCATGAATACCATAAGCGTGTTGAGCATGCGCTAATATGGTGAGGAGCGACATGGACTATGCAAATATCCATATTATTATTATCATTATTATTATTATTATTATTATTATTATTATAATTACTATTATTACTATTATCATTATTGTTATTATTTGTATTATTATATAGCTAACACTATGTCTGCTTCTTGAGCTTTCATATCTGTTAATATTCACACTCGTAGTTTGGAAAGTTACGATCACGAACTGTTCTTAAGTCAATTACTTGTCCCTGGCACCGATGTCCTATTATTTGATAAATACAATCTATTATCCGTATTACAAGAAAGTTAAAACACTTAATTACAATATATTTAACGGACATTAATACATAGAACACTGATTATATAACTGACCAGCTGCAACCAGTTGCAAGTATTAACTATAGTTTAAAACCTAGATCGTTTCCATTGCAACAACTCGTATTGGGATCGATAATATATCGATTATATATCGATTCATTATTTCAAAATAGCATAGAGTATGATACTCGGATTACAATTCAACATATCTCAAAATATATAAGTTCCACTTTAGTATTAGGCCGGATGAAATTCAAGCCATAGCGTTGCATCAAGTTTCTTACAACGCATCGACCAGCTAGTGATCCTATACTTGATCAATGGCGTTACGTTTTAAATAATAAATCCTATTAGACACTCGACTCTTTACATTCCCCCACCACCCACGTATTAACGGATTAACGGATTAAAATACAGATTGGATTACCAGATTGCATTGCATTATCCGCTCATTAAGACAACATCCCTATAAAAAGCATGTGGGTCATTCTAACCGAAGACATCGATTAAGAATTAAACAGTTAATGCGCTATAGGAAAATAATAATAATAATACGGAAATTATTATTCGTATGAACACATCTAACGGTATGTCTATATACTAGTATTCCAGCGTAGTGAATCTGACTACAGTTTTGATTATGACGATGAGCTGCCCGCGTTCGAGGTAGCTCTTGTAAACAGAATACCTAGTATGGAATGATGATGGAATATCAAGACCTCAAACCCTAAACCACTAGCAAATGTGAATACGTGTAGGTGTAATTGCCAAAGCGTTATTAATAATGCTGATAGTAACACTCAGATCTGCGACCGGAGTTTTAGTAAATCCGAGCTGCGACAATAAAGTCTATCCTATTTGTGGTCATAGTGTATTCAATTGTAGGTTTACAACCGCGAGAGGAAAAGTGGTGAATATATGCATGTAATAAGTCGAAGGAATTCAATTGGCTACATTTTCAAAGATTTGTAAGTGATATCTGGATATTACAAACTTCAAATTATTCTTTATTAATAACGACCACACTTGTGTAACGTTTGGAGACAATTACCTGTACCTCTATGCAAATTCGTTCTGTATGATAGCTTCACATAATATGATAACCGCGCATACTTTACTCTATTTCAACCATTGTCGTAACAACTAATGTTATAGCAGTAATATTCCATTGATTCATCCTCTGCTTATAAAGTATATACATAATATATATTCATATAAATGACGTTTGCTATTTTAGCCAGTCGTTTTACTATGCGGTTACGTGATTCTAATGATCTTAATAATCGCAGTATGTTACCCCGTAACTATTGATGACATATTGGAGAAGAACAGTGATAATTGTAATCATTACTTTTCTATATATGTGTGCACACTTTGTAATACTTATTATGTATTTATTTAAAACAGTATAATATACCTACATTGTAGGTAAGAAATACATATCCGTAGAAAAATCGTGCACATTAAAAGAATAAGTTAGATATTTCGTGTTTTAGAAGTATTTAATCCAGAGAAATAGTCTTTGAGTTACCAACAATGTAGGTACTTCGTACCTTTATTGAGTCTTATTTCTAGTATTACAAGGAATTGCATCAGCTGTTCAAACTGTATTATTAAGAAATATTACGAATAATTATTCGACAAATGCATGTTTAGAAAATGCGGGTGTTTGTCTTCCAAGAGAAAGTGACAGTGACGTGTTAAAATATAAATGATTACTGAATATGAAACAAAATGAAAATATTATTTCGCTAGGATGAATAGTTATTGCGAGCCGTTGTTTAGCACTTGTAACGGCACTTAATATGCACTTAATCTAATCTGCACAGAAGTCCCAATACTAATGTGCCCTAAGACATAACTGGTTTAAGTAGAACTCCGCTATATAAGAAACAAGAGCAATCAATAATAAAAACAAATACTGCTTAGTAGTAATAAACCCAAGTATCCTCTTATTTCGAAGATTAGAAAACATTCCTCAAACATACTGTCATTCAGGCCATATACCTATATATTGGACACAATGTTTTGTAGCTCGAAATGAAAATGCATAAACCATACCACGTCGTAACTAATGCGTTCTGAAACACTCACACACTTGTCTCTGCCGACCACAATAAATACAGGTGTGTGTCCTGTCCTTGCACCGCAGGGAAGTGTTCTACTTAGAGTGAGGTGGGCGTGGAGAGACATGTAACAGCGTATCAAATAGCTCTGATGGTCCGACCTCAACTGTCAATCAGACAGCCAGGGGGCGGACCCGTATGTACATGGAATATCACATATTCTATATAAAGATTATTATAACACATTCGTTAATAGTGCTGTATCGGATGTTTGAATAAATCGGCAAATATTTCACTAACATAATACACGCTGTAATGGTAGCACGTGAGTCCCCATGATTGAGCAATTTCAGTCTTTATACTGGGGGAGTGTGGGGTGTGTGTGTGTGTGTGTGTTTGTGTGTATGTGTTTGCATGCAAGTGGACAGGCATGCTGGGGAACTATTTGATACAGATTTCCGAGCTAAGAGTGAGTTGTCGAGAAGGTATGGCAACAAGCTGTGTGTCTAGGGTACGGGTAGATTGAGATCAGGAACAGCATACATCAAAATGATATGCAAAAATTGTAAAATAAATAAATTAGAAAATATTTACAAGACACTCATCACATCAGAGGTCAGACCAGGATCTCACCACATGAGCAATGTATTAAGTTTTTGCAATACTAACATCCCCTTATACCAAAGTAGACCGTCCAGACAGGAAGTTGCTTCACATCCGGGTATCCACATGGATGCACCGTGGGCGTCTCTGCGATGTCGGAGCGAACGCTTCAACTTCCACTGGAATATCCTCGGGTTAGAAAAAAAATGCATGTATACTGTTGAGAACTGCACGCGTGTGGAACGCCGAGCACCAACTGGTGCATGTTATTCGAATAACGTCCGTATTTGTGTATAAATGACGTGGCCGTACAGGTCACCGAGCACACTGCGCATGCGTGTCCCACCGAGCAAGGTAACCATTTGTTCCACTCTCACAACCACATGGTCGAAGACTCCGAAGTTTCCACACACATATCCTGCACCCACTTCCGGTACAATTGCATTATGGGTTGGAATCAAACTACTCATTTCACATTTGATCTGCAGTGGAAATACAAATTCTACAACTACTTCTCCGTAACCAGGCAATATTTTCATTTCATCTGCTTCAGCGGAAGGGTTTGAGAGGAAGGTCTCACGGCTTTAGTAACCCTGGTATCACAATCACTCGTATAAACATCGTAAAATTGATAAAAATTGTCAGAGGAAGCAAGGGTGTTTGAAAAATCCCTACACTATAATGGAGACGGCCCAGATGACGTTACAACGTCGATATCCGCACCACCCCGGGGTTTTGGGACTGAGTCTGGGGTGACATAGTTCCGCTAGTACTCTGCGTCTTCAGAGACTCCGTCTCCGACGTCGTACTGGGAGTGGGGACAGTCACGATTGCCGTCGTCACCGTCAACGTATTGTTCGATTTGCTGTTGGTGCAGTCGACGGCGTTGAGGCTAGAACGCGACGTGCGATCCAGAGTTGGAAGTCGAATCTGTATATCGTTCAGCTCTTCCTGTTCAAGCTGATGCGAATCGTGCGAGCGACCCTGTAAGGGAGAGAAGACACAACCGCCGGGTATGAGAACCAGAGAGAATCAATAACAACGGACAGATACATAACATTACATTCCAAGCCATGCGGTATATATTATTACATACAGTGTGAGTATAGAATCTAGTATCAGTTTTCAGAAAAGTATCACTCAAAATGCAGAGAAATTATCCAAACATATCTGATCTGCTCGGTACTTACCTGGGTTTCGTAAACTACAATTACTAGACTACAATATAGTTACTGACGTCTACACGAGACTGGTAGGACATTAGGACTATGTATAGTTACAAGACAAGACTCAGCGTGCAGGAGTATTCGAAAATGCTACATGTACAATACAATGTATTTAAAAGAACACAAAAGCAATTCTATTCGTATGTCAATTACTGTATTTACAAGAAAGCTTCGATGTGGCGAAAAACTGCGTGCGCAGCATCCGGGGGCTCCCCGTGTCTGTACAGAGCAGAGGGAGGGGTCGGGTGACGGTGGGGGAGTGTCAGACGGCTTGCTAGGGGCTCCGTTAAAAGTCAATTCCTTTTCGCTGAATTCTCGGTCCTGAAGTGACAAAACTCCACCTTGACCATAATCTGCTTTGCAAGAGGGTCAATCCAATGGGCGTGGACATGTGGCGTCACGCAGTGAGTGCTCAGTACTGGGTGTGGGTTTTTTGGTGGTGTTGTTGTTGTGTTGTAATTTCTAACACAGTACGTTAACCATACGTGTACCTCGGGCATGTGTTTCGCCATCTTCATTCCTACGGCGGTGAAAGAATTAACGATGGTGGCTGGGGTGTCGCTAAATCTCTCGTTTTCTAGATGCTTGCTTTTACGTTTTCGGAGAGTGGGTATATATACGTTGTGGTAGTGGAAATATGGGAAATCACCCGTATGTACCGGTGCACATGTATAATATTGCCCCCCCCCCCCTGAATTTGTATACAGGTATAATATTGCCGGGAAGCAGGAAATAGGGAGGCAATAGTATACCGCTACACCGGTATTTGTTCATGAACGCAATGCGGCCATTATACATATATTATGTTTGAGAAGAATCACATTAAGACATGTGCGGTTTGTTCTTGCTTGTAGACAACAATTGTAACTGCTAGGTAAACGATGGGAGGTTCAATAACCGTAGTTTTGTGTCACCGGAAGTTATAGTTAGTTCAAGTGATCGAACCCTTAAGACAAATGTTCGAGCAATTCATCTTTTAAATTACCAGCCAACATCCTTAAATTCATTTGCAACTAACGAAAAAGTGCCATTCACATTCTCTTATTATGTTGTTTGTGTTTGTTTTCATGTTAGGAGTACACCTATCTTGAAAATTGCTCTAATTTAAACCCCAATTAAAAAATAATATTAAAAACTATGTCCCATAACAATAGCTTCGATTTCGGTATTCAAACCAAAGGATTGAACCTCTTTTGGACGGCGTTACGTGATGACGTGAATGTTTGCGTCAAGCTCTATTTCACTACGGATCACGTGTGGTTAATTCTATTGGTCGGGGTTAGTTTGTATGGTGGCCTGTAGTGGTTATTTATTATGAACAGTCATATCAGCCATACAAAAAGCAACTGCCATTCGAACGTAACTGTGTGCCATAGTGACTACATCTGCTTCAAGCGTATTTCCTCACAACGAAGTGGAATTATATTGTGGTTTTGTGTAACTTTTTTTCATTCAATATTCGGTTTACTGTATTATGCCAGGAATTATTATCTATTGGTAATTACAAAATAATGTATATGCTTGATGCCATAGTTGACACATTCAGAATCGAATGCGAAATATGAGGAATTTCTTAAGTAAATTTGAAATAATCCTTATTTAATAATTTAATTAGAAATATGAAAACATACAGCCGTGTAAATACTGTATACGTATGGATTACTTGCGAATATGGTATAGATCTAATACTGTCGAATACCAAATTACCAAATATTTCAAATATATCTTAATATGTACAGGATTCATTGTTGATATTTTTAGGAATAAAGCTCCACAATATTAATAGCAACATTTTGCAAATATTCAAGCGGAGTTATAACTTCCGGTATGATGTAAATATAGCCTCCTCCATGTTATACCGAATATTTCAATACTTTAATCCTGGAACAATATACTAGAATTTAATTTCTTGTAAATCTACCGAACAGGGGCCGTATTCTAGAAACTTCTTAACTTAAGAATGTCTTAGTCAGAAACGATATATTTCAAATTGGCATTAGCAGACAACCAGGTAGGCAAATGTTTAGTACTTTCGAACTGTTTAGAAGTTTCGAGACTACGGCCCCAGAACCTGTAGATGTGGATATTGCACGAACTTCTGTTTCTCTATAACAAAATATGGGATAAGATAGAAAATATATCCGATGAACGTAGGTAACTATTCGTAATCTGAAGGCGTGGAAAGGGACTAGATAGATACTTGAGAAACCCTGTACGGACCATGTCGAATCTTGCAGCCATACATTGCAATTTAATATATTTGTACATATTAACTACTTCACTCTACTCACACACCAAATACTGCCTTGGTTAATTATGTCGCGTATGTTTTCTCTATCATTTTAAATGCGCATAGTGTTGTGTTCTTGCCAGGTTGTGAAACAGTGCTACATTCCAGTGACCGCTGATGACCACGAGTGTGTTTGTGTGTGTGTGTGTGCGCGTGTACGTGCGTGTGTGTATGCGCAGGTGTGTTATGCATACGGCATGCCTCTTCTACACATTGTGTTAGTTGCATCTTGTTTCCATGACTACTGCGACGAAATTCCGTGGGTTGGAAAAGGTGGGGTGGGAATTGAGGGAGTGGGAGTCACACCCTGGACTTCAGAACATTCCATCCGTTATCTGCAGCTGCAATTAGAGCCGACTCCTCCGCCGTCACAGCGAAACTTTGACTGAGAACCTTCGCAGTGGACACTTGATAGTACATGGCATACCGAAACATAACATATTCAGAGCCATATCGCTCTCTGCTTAGTTTTTGTTTTGTTTGTGACATTTTTTTGGGGTCGGGGTCGGGATGGGGGTTTGGGGTGGGAGTGGGAGTGGGGGTTGGGGTTGGGGTTGGGGTTGGGGTGGGGTGAGGCGAGGTTGTGGGTGGCTGGGATAGTACAGTACACAAGTGCACCATTGGAATCTGCAACACCTGCCAGTGTCTTCATAATCACATTTACAGAAATTTGCAAGTTTCCGGTATTGGGAAAACACCGGGAAACCACGTGCATCCGCGAGGCTTCCGGTGGGTGTTCATGCCGAAAACCGGAGTGGATGTCGACAAATACAAGATGTCTTAGTGTAACCTACCTGCAAAGCAATGCGATAAGATGGCTGCGATGCAAATGCGAAATATCCTTGCAGGAGACGGAAGACAATGCCAGATGTTAATTATTATGTATAGACAATGCGAAGACGCAAACAGGAAGGATGTAGATCGAACTACAGAGAGGAACAGAGGGAGGGGTTGAGGAGCGGTGCAATGGACACATCTAGGGGTGTGACTTCAAAACTAGCTCGTTTCTATAGCAACGGTTCCAATACTGCAGCTATAATGGCGACGTCTCAATGGAAATCAGTGCATTTTTAGATCGGTTAGGAACTGTGGCCCAAATAACCATTCCATAGAGAACTTGCCCTGCGATCGATTTCATTTGATGAGATAATTCAAAATACAGTTGGTTAACAAACGTTAGCTCAGATCCATGCCTAAAATGGTTTCAAGATGGCACATTTCATGTATGTTAATTTTAACTCTTTTTAATTTAGTAATTCTTATGCCAAAAAACTAGCATGAAGGTGGCATGCATTGCACAATGTTTGTGATTAGGCTTCCGCTGTTTAAAATATTGAAATATTCCTATTTAAAAAAAAAGCTATCTGTTTTATCTTGATGTTGCCAACACAATTATAGCGTATTAACTATTGAAGTGCTGATGTCTATACATGAAAGGTGTTTCTGGAAGGGTGTGTTTAGGTATGCAGATCATGCTGTGTTATGTCATGTACGCCTGGGATCATGCGGGGTATAGTCAACTTCTAAAAAGCTATGATATACTATATTGCTGAAACGAACAACATTTATTATATTATACATATATTCTCAACAAATGCAAATACTCGGAGATATCAGTCGGTCAATATGTTTGTTAAGAGGCCTATTTTCATACAACATGGCAGTTAAAAACGAGTGGCTTTGAAGAATTGGTTAAGGCAGATCGAAAGGGTCTTCCCGACGGATATGTCCAAGCAGAAGGGACAAAGCTAGACACTGTATACGAGTATGTAATTACTATCACTGACGTGGGGAGAACATAGACAGCAGGTTTCTAATTTATCTAAATATTATACTAAACTCATCATCCTATACATACATTTAATACAATGATGTTAAGTTATTATTCTGAAACATTTCATATGATGTCTATGAGATGAAGTGCGTGCCATCTATGCCAATATGTTCCAACATAATACGAACTCACGCGACTCACGCAATTCGAACAGAGTAGTACATATTACAATAAATCAAGAGGTCAATGTTGCAAACTGAAGAAATATGAATACGATATTCTCTTGCAAACGTCAAGTGCTTCACAACTACTTTAATCTAATTACTAGTAAATGTTGTGATAATTCTTGTTTATTTAATAAATGAAAAGAGATTAGCCATGCATTTGTGCACTAGCCATATTAGTTGAACATATCATATAAGTCCGTCAGACTTGTAGTCGATATCATGCAGTGTAATATCATAAACACCGTCAGTGAAAACTTTCTTTAGAATTACAGAAATGGTTTGCTCTGAAAATATCACGACAACGTACCGTAATCACAATGGTCACAACGTTATTCTTTATGCTAGAATTGTGCGGTGAATAGCTGGTATGATACAACTCGTGATTACTGACCACAGACAACAACGAACGGCACAAGCAAGCGGAACTGAAGCACGAGCACAACGATTAATACTGTTACAAAACAGGTATAGTGAACACCGAGTGCATTTTCATAGCGTGGCTCGCCGTTAAAGGCGGTTGTTTCGACTTACTGTGGTCTTTTCCAAACAACTTAATAAATGATGGTGTTGCATTTCAAATATATCCTCCTTGTAGTCTTCCATCTCGAGGCCGCGTTCCCTGGCGATCATCATCTCCTCCGCTCGTTTCTTGCTGCTAAGGAACGCCGCCCCGGTTGCGTTCTTCGCCATGCGAATTCTCGCCGTCCGGGCTTTCTGAAAGTCGTACATAAAACAAAAGCCATGAAGGTAAGTCCTACAGAAAACAAGATATAAGTCGTATAATACGTAGAGCTTCCAGCCTCGGACTCACCGCGGTAATTAAGGTAGCATCATCTAAAACCGCAAATACAGTGCCCCCTTAACTAACCTTCCCCCCTGCTGTAGGCAACTGGAGATGCCCCAAAGATAAGTGGTGGTGATTAATTAATCATGGGGAGGGTTGCAATTCTGTTTAGCTTTCAAATGCACCCAACACGTTGTGTGTCAATAAAGTCAGATGAAAACACTTCTTCGAATTGTGTTTCTCTTGTATGGAGTTATCGCCCTTACACCGGAATAGCGTCTCGCTGACACACAGCTAACTGGTCAGCGTTCTGTTAGAGGCATGTTCCGTGTTTCTCGACCCGGTCAGTTAGCCATGATCGCGTGACCAAACGTGGTCGTGTATGATTGGAATGATAACTGCATTGGAAATTGAATTCCTGTCTCATGACTTGACTTCAAGTAATGGAGTGCACATCGACATTCTAAATGTATCTTCAAACATTGTGTGATTATGACCAAGAGTAATGACCTATTAATTATTCTTCTATACAGGGAACGCCACCCCAGATCTCTTCGCGAGTCTGTGTGTACATGTATACAGCATGCTATGCATACATGGTCTGTTTGAAGGATCTGATGAAAGGCTACGCTCGTATATTATTTCCGCATTCGTATACTTTTATTTTGCTTTTGGGCAGATGTCTTTCTAATACGATCCAGTTCCTTTAATCCCAACAATAATGTTTTAAAAATTATTACTCTAGTTAAAAGAATGCTGCAATACTATGACACACAATTGTATGGCTAAAGATGTTCGACTCCTCTGAAAGGACATCGTTGTAGCCAAGATTATCGAAGCATCTGTCTCAGGAGGATGGAGTGTGTTTTTGTTTTGATTTGTAGTCCACACACACGGCAGCCGCATTAGGTGCGGATGATTGGCACATACTTCAGATCCTCTCAGGTACAAAACTGACCGAAGACATTTCTCATAGTCTCGAGGAACAGAACATACCATGACACCAGGACCCGTATTCTCGAAGCTTTATTAGCTAAGACAATTCTTAAGTACTAGTAATTTCACCAAAACTTGCAATTCTGGAGATATTGCAAATAAATGCTGCGTGGGACGACCCAATTCTGGCTAAAC
>JAULBO010148969.1:0-11620 GCA_032355325.1 Clypeosectus delectus
GACTGTAAAATCAGTGCGTGTGAGTATACTCATTGGCTACATGCACATACACATACACATACACATACACATACACAAGCACATATACATGTACATACACATACACAAGCACAAGCACATGCACATACACAAGCACATACACATACACATACACATACACATACACAAGCACATACACATGTACATACACATACACATACACAAGCACATACACATGTACATACACATACACATACACATACACATACACAAGCACATAAACATGCACGTACACATACACATACACATACACATACACATACACAAGCACATACACATACACATACACAAGCACATGCACATGCACATACACATACACATACACATACACATACACATACACATACACAAGCACATACACATACACAAGCACATACACATGTACATACACATACACATACACAAGCACATACACATACACATACACAAGCACATAAACATGCACATACACATACACATACACATACACATAAACAAGCACATAAACATGTACATACACAATACACATACACCTGCACATACACATACACATGCACATACGCATGCACATACACATACACATACACATACACAAGCACAAGCACATACATGTACACAAGCACATACACATGCACATACGCATGCACATACGCATACGCATACACATGCCCATGCACATGTTAATGTGATCGTAATCTGATTTAATTAACAAACGTAATTAATATACATGCAATTTGAATATTCCAATACATTGAAGATATCAAGTCATACTACTTTCCTTTGTCAATAGAGTGTTACAATTTTAACTTGCGACGTGTAGGTCATATTATTAATTGTGTATTGTAATTGGTATTTATTGGAAGTCGATTGTTGCTAGTCATTCTACGAGTGTAGGTTTACCGTTATTATAGCTAGTGTTCGATAATCTATTCCAATGATTATTACAATGGCAATTCGTTAATCATTACATTACACTACATCCCAAAGTATCGAACAACTCTAAGTTAATACAATGGTATAATACCGGTACCTGTGTTAATGCACTACATCCCAAAGTATCGAACAACTCTAAGTTAATACAATGGTACAATACCTGTGTTAATATTTCGAATACACTATTTTCACTGTACATCATGCAGATTGTAGTGTGTGTCATTTAGACGTGTTTTGTATTTTGAACATAAAAAAACAAGGGTCCGTATTCTCGAAACTTCTTAAGCCCTAAGAAGTTCGTAAGTACCAAGAATTTGCCTAACTGGTGTTCTGCTTATAACAATTTTATAGAGACCTTTTCTGACTAAGAAATTCTTAAGTTAAGATGTTTCGAGAATAGGGCCCCAGGTCGCTGTACTTGATTATTCCAATGTCCAGATTAAAGTAACTATCGTCATCAGTCACACAAGAGGTATAAAGACTTGTTTTCTGAGAATAAATTAATTTGTTTACTTAGTTCAGTGTTCCGAATTCTCTGCAATTGAAATGATAAAGACGACGTCCAACCAGCGTCGTTGATGCAGTCGCTGTCGGGGCTTCTCGTCTTTGGAAATCCAGACTATTATAGTTAGTACATGTGTAAGCCGAGATAGAGAGTGGAGTACTCTTGAAAACGGCATAAAAACCAAATTCCAACAACAGAAATCATCCTATTATGTGTTAATATCTCATGAATATTGGACCTACGTTTACTTAACATGTTAAATATTTAAACGGCGTTATCAATCATGAAAGCCATAATCGAATTAGAGTTCAAAACTATGTAAATCGCATTGATAAAATATGCGTTCAACAGTCAGTCAATGGTCGTTCACATTCAAGGCAAACTTCCTTGAGATTTATCCTTTTTGCCACGTGACAACACTATAAATCTCCCAACACGTGTTAACAGGAGATTACTGTGTCGAGAGATCCTCACACGTGGACAGCGTCGACAATTTCAGGCTATTATCCTAACCTGCATGATTTTAAGGGACACTACTCTGTCATGCTGACACTGGGTAGTCGGTAATGAGCCACGTCAAACACGTAATTGCACAATCACTTGAAGGGCGTAGTGATTCAATGCATCACTTTCAAAAGCAGGAAGAGGGTTTTTAACGGATGTGGATTTCTGTCGAAATGTGATTAACCCATAATCATTTTCGTCCGTGATGCTTCCTTTTTTCACATCCCTTCGGATCCGTTTTCTTTCTTTTTTACACTTTGATCGATTCCGTGAATTTTTAATTTCATATGTTTGTGAAGACGTTCTTTATAAAATGTCAGAAAACCGACATCATTTGTCCTCTTCTCATTTAGAGTATACAACTCTGTCCGCACTGTCTGCCAATATTCATCTGATCTCGGGAATTCCAAAGAGAGAGCAAACACGAGTTTTAAATGTCTCACTGGGGTCTATCAATGTGTGTGTCCACAGTTGTGACTGATGTATGTTAACAGATGTGTCCACAGTTGTGACTAAATGTATTTTAACAGTTGTGTCACAGTTGTGTCTGATACAGTGTATAATTATGTTAATATGTGTCTATACATAGGTGACATTGGATTGTGACAACATTGGTCTCGTGGCATGTCGAGTGACAATGTACGTGAGTCTCCAGTGTAATGGTAATTTAGAAGTACTGTATGGCCGCAGTCTGCCACCATCAAATCAGCAACAATATTGTTTCTTGATGTCATGGTAACTCCGATAGTCGGCTCAGCGAATAGTATCTCTTGCCAGCACATGCAAGACTTAATCCTGACATTGACTCTCTCATTGCTGTCAGTAACATGTGTTCTGATTGGGGGACACAATTGTGCTGTTGTGGCTTAGAGCCGCTTTCAAGATTGTTACACTCATATAACGACTTGATGAGGAATACACCTGCAATACCTGTACCGCTGAATGAGCAGAATGTTGCAGCAAACCTGCTATGACGAGACTAATATGCTCAGTGTATTGCCACAGTGCACGCAGACAATCCTATTACATGTATGTTACTGATACCCGGTAGATAACAAACTATAAATTCCACGGTTATTACTAGTTAACGATGTAATGAAAATATCAAAGTGATAGCTATCAAACATGAGTGATGTCATGAAGAAGCTCTGAAGAGGGAACTGATGTGCCGTCATTAGACTGCTGTCATTCACTTTGAAAATGGAGGTGTCATTCCAAACTAACGTCATGCAAGTATATTGCCCGTCTATACTTCAACATGATCGGCTGTACCATTGGTAGTTTGAGGGTACAGAACATGCATATTCGAGAATTATTCAGTACATGTAGTTACAAACGTTATAATTAAAGTGGCTAATTATATTTTACGCTCTCGTAAATTAACAAAAACAACAACCTAAATTAACTTAACTACGTGAAAGTTTACCTAATAAAGTTGCAGTCTGTGATGAGATACCAGATGTGTAGACAGTTAGAAGTTCCGGTAACTCATCATGACAAGATTGCTAGCGAGGGGATGCAAGTTGTGCACGTTACCTTGATTGGGGAAACTCTGGAATGAATGTGCTGTGATGCCAAATACACATGGAAGATACGAAGGTTATCAGATGTAGAGTATATATTATGAGCACAGGCACATTCCAGTAGAATACGGTGTCTGGTTTCAGTGCAATCACCCGACGTACGGGGTATACTCTACGTGCGTTCGTTCCGTCGGCTGTAACACGCCGTAACGTTCGAGATAACATCATAACTGTAAATGCTAAAAGAGGCTGCTCGATAATTATTAGACTAATTTTACAGGCGCCAGTGTACATTATTTTGATATATTAACCGACATCTATACAACATACACTGTACGTGTGCATCACTAGACGTAACCCGTTATGTTTCGCTGAACTTTATTTCCCGATCTACCTTCGGTATAGTTCGGTTATGTCCGGCTCATCCGACCGAAAACGTAATTGGCGATGTGCGCATGTTTCACCTGATTTCCAGACGACTCGTTCACGCCATGTTGCTCCGGATCAAGTGCCCGACGTACGACGTAAATGAGAACCTATGATGTTCGGAACCACTTGGTCGCAGCACAATGCCGGAGACTTGGGAACATCCGGGTAGCACAGGAGAGAACATAACGCGAGACTTACGTCCGTTGAATGGTTTTCTTTGAGACTGGAGAAGAAAGGTTTGGTTATATAGGTCTAAAAATACCGTTTCAATCAGAACTCTGTTTCAAGGGTCAGTTCATGGTTACATATTTCCAGTTTCTTAGTGTTATATAGCTAACTAATTATGTATATATACTGTACATGTAGTTTAGTTTATCTTCCAATCCTATTATAAAGCCTTATTCTTAAAAACCATTGACATCTTTTTTTTAAATTATACTGTGTATTTATGTATCCACTTGTTTGCTACAATTATTTTATATATATATACTGTATATATAGTATTAATTCCAACATGTCAGTGGTTTGTGATAGAGCATGTGTCATACCTAACAACACATTTGCAGTCTCTAATTGTGTGTTTTTGTGTTACTGCGTCAGAATACGGTTTCCACCGGCTCATTAAGTGAGCAATTAGGAAACAGATCTCTGATTATATAGCTATCTTGCATTTCTCCCGTGGAACTGTCGCGTGTATCTCCTGGAAATGTGGTCATTAAATAGCATCGGCATCACACAAGTGTTGGCACACACGACAGGTATACTGTATGTAGAATGTTATACAACGGAACAGTGCACGGTTTCACAGGGTACACCATGATACAGCTGTCACAAAACACATCCAGGCTGGTGGCGGCGGTGACTGGCGCTAAAAGTCACTGCAGCAATTTATATGTTGGCAGCGATTGGTGAAGATTCTCACACGTGGGTGTGTTTTGTTTCATTGTACTTGTTTGGATTTCCGCAAGTTTTAACCGTGCTATATCTCACTGAAATGTCATGCACATTTTCAAGAACATGGATACCCCAATTAGAAATACTATACTGACTCCGACCTGACAAGTCATTGCTTTTTCCATTCAAATATTTCAGAGGGAACAACCAATGCCTTCTTCTACGGTCCTTAGGTATGACATATCAACAACATACGCCACGGAATCCAGATTGCATATCAGAATGCCATCAGAATGCCATCAGAATGCCATCAGAATGCCATCAGAATGCCATCAGAATGCTACATGTGTGACCATCACTGGTGTGCACATCTACGTAAGGTCATCATTACAGAGATAGCATACATGAGATAACATACATGTACATGTAATTGCGGGGGTGTGGCGGGTGGATGGGGTGGGTGGGGTGGGTGGGGTGGGAGGTGGTCTTACTACTAAAGATTGTCTGCTACTGGCACTGGACAGTTCATCGGGGTCATCCATTAGGACACATTGCAGAATACATTAAACGATGGTACCGGTTATTTCCCCTGCTTGACTAAAAGACTGGCAAACAAGCGATGACTGGTTGGCTCGGATTCAGTAGTACTATGTCTATGTGGGACATTCATGTTCCACTGAGCTAACACTATAAAACTGATGTAAAGCCAGACTAGTACAAGCAGACATACGCATGCAAACTGTGAGGTGAGTGCAATAATATTAAAAAGCGGCTTTAAACCCCAATTTAAAATGCACTGTATGCAAACAAAATGTTGCTTAGCTGTCTCTGGCCAATCTCTTCCAACCAGTGTGTGGTCAAGACAGTGTCTGTCATCATTCTCCACGTACTTGTTGTGGGAGACTTTAGCCCGTCCTACAATTAGTGATACACATTCCATAGTTAAAGAAACGCGTTGAAGCACTGAAAGTACAGGTCGAAATAAAAATCCGATTTTAAACTACATGTATGTGTATGAAATTAAATATGTAATCCCAAATATTGTCGAGGTTGAAGCCAGTCTGTTTACGGCAAGTGCATGTCTTGATAATTATGATTGCTAGATAAAATCATAATTCATCTTCAAAGATGAATCTATCACGATTATTTATCCCAAAGATCATATCTGGAAAATTGGATTTATTTATTATTCACCCGTATCATTACAACTACAGCGTGAGCTCTAAACGAACCAATCAGATGGCACCCTCATCTCCACGTGTAATTATCTCCCATGTGATGGCGTAACGGTAGCTTCCGGTCACGTGCCCACGATCCGTCTGCTCGCCGTCTTAAAAGCCATCAACCCATATTATCGACGGTAAACATTATTTTCCTCTCAAAAAGTTTTTATGTTGCAGTAAATTGCACACAGGAGTCACCGTGCCCTACGTTACTCGCTCTGGCGGATGCGTTCAAAGTTCCCGCAATGAACTTGCTTAGATTCATAACGCCAGACCTCGTGCTTGATTTACGAGCTCGGAGACTACCCATGGGAAGTAAATGCCGAAGTATGATTTACAGCAGGCTTTCATGTTGAATGCAATTCTCGTTAATCACGACTTTATTGTACAGCGATAAGAAAATATGCGAAATAAATAATTAAGATGATGGGGGTGTGTGGGTGGTGGTGGGGGGCGGGGAGAGTATATGTATACATAACGTTGACGTGGAAATATAGGTACAGGGTTTACGGCGATGGTTTACCGTTTAAATATTGACGCATAAATCTCACATGACCTCCAAATTATACCTCCAATATAATTCAGATAACATTAGTTATGTGTATAGAAGATGTATACATGTACCAGTAAAGGCAGGACACCTTGCATATATGGAAATAATAAAAAGTCATATATTACGCCTATGAAAGTTTCAATATACAGTGTACTAGTATACCAGTAGTATGAAACGTACATTTTAAAGCCAACGAATAAAGCTTGCACATGCGCGTTGCTCAAAGTGCCGCGAGTGCGTTCTCGACCCAAAGGATACATTACGGTGAACCTCGGACTACCACTAGCTCGTGCAGCAGGAGTTACCTATAATTATAAAATATTCATCTACTTCCGCTAGTGATTAAGACCAGAGCCTGCCATTGGCGAGTGACGGCGCTTGCTTGGCAGCGGAAACGAACTAGGAATGGATGGATTGTGTTTTTTCGCCGTGGACGTAGATAAAGAACTTGATTGATGTCTGCGAGGGAAATTGTCAGATGTACATGGAAGCAGCAGTAATGCGATTGTAAATAATCCAAGGCTATCGCCTATGTTGTTTCTTGGATTTCATTTATCATAAAGATTAAGGTTTCGAATCTTATACGTAATTTGATTTAAATAATGCCCATGGGAAAACTGTACATCGAGATAGGTCACCGAACTGTGGTTATGGGAGAGACTGGAGTTATTTTGTAATCGCCTATTTTAACGGTGCATTTCTCACGAGACATCTCGCGTAGATAGTATGGCATATAGATAGCAATATACGAGTGTGTGCTAGTCGGCTACTATTATCTTATATTTCCAATGAGGTTGAAGGATTCTTGACTTGGTTTACATGGCTGTTCGATAGAATACCGACAGATCGTAGCCAAGTGTAGTACTAGTATTTGAACTCAAATATAAACTACTTTGATCTAAATGAATCAATGTGCATTTTCAATACGAGTTTTAAAAATAGCGGTATCTATTCAACTACAGGAAGTAAATGAATATTTGTACGAGTGCTCTACAAGTGCCATTACATTATTTGAATATACCTCTAGGGACGAATAGATAATACTAGTAAGCTCTATTGTAACATATTTTATCACCCATTACTGTGTGAGATCCAATTATTTTATTGTTCTACAATCGTGATGCCATCACTCAACGTTGTGACGCCATAGCGGTGTTATATATTCCCAGTGCAAATGCACAGCCGCTAAAAATGATAATGGTTGATACTAAAGGCATCGCCCTCGAATATCAAATATATCACTGATATATTAAACCAGAGACACTTTACCCCGGCTCGTGTTGACCTATTTTATATTCCAAGACACTTGGATGATATTCAGTATATCAGCTACTGTCCCAATTTCCATTATCTACGCGGTAATCAGTACGATTCATAGACTTTGTAGACTTTATAGAATTGTTGAATAACCGTGATTGTTAACCCATGTTCATGGCAGCCAGGGCAAGTACTAAGAAGCGTCGTGTACGACATTCGTTAATAATTACGGTTGAAATAAACTCAAAGTTTTGCATTATGATGCGGACATTGTAGAGAAATTAGAGACGCCAATAGTCAGCTTCAAAGATTGAAGTAATTGCGTTAGGCAACCCTAGCTCTTTTGTTGGGTAGCAACATGGAAACATCAGAATCGCACATCACAAGAGCAATTAAGCAATTGCAAACGGAATATCACGTGTCTACTTCAAAGTGTGTTTGATGGTGTCGAGACAGATCTTGTGGAAGAAAGAGAATAATATTTGGATGCTCAGTGTCAAAATAGTTCCATGGATGTTTTCTAAGAAGGTGCTACATTTCAAACGGCATTTGGCATTCTTGTGATCGGTTACAAACTTGAAACGAGCCTTCAATACCGAGTGTAGGAAATTAGCCACAATACAGGCCCTGTCTGGGAGGTCACCCAACTCATCCAATCCCCTGAACAATAAATCTTCCGGTTTTCTATATAAGCATTTTTCTTGACCTGTCAATAGAGTTTCTACAGAGTTCGATAAGAATGTTTATGCATCTCATTAGTTATAAATTAGACGTTGACGAAGCTCCTTGATCCCGTACAGACAATATTATTGCCACTCACAGCTCACCAAACAATGTCTCAATTACAGGGACATTTAATTGCGTCTTAGCCATGTAGGGTAATGTTTTTTCCTGAACTTAATTTGAGAAGTTAAGTTTACCATTTGAAAGCTATTCATTTATAAAAATAAGAAAATTAAAATTAAATTAAATATAAAATTTAAAAAACATTTTTCCGGATATTGGGTATCGTTCGTCTAGCGCCGTTCATATTATAGACCAGTCTTGTCATACTAGTATCCGCATTGTTCATCTCTTTATATTTGCAAACAAAACACTGACGTTCAGCGCTAGTACGTGGATCTTTTGGCAATTCCAATTTCCTTGCCTGTCATCGTCTCTTTTAATATCAGTAAGCACTCTCGTGATTATTACCAGTGTTCAAAACAAAGTTGATGTACGTGTATTATACAATTAGAAAGCGCATTTTGAGTCCGGACAGCGCTTTTGTGTTGGTGTTTTCCCCGAGACAGATGACATAACTGTTGTCTCTTTTAGGCCTTTTAGTGTGAATCACTGACCTTATTGGGGGAACAGGTGTCAGGGAGATCTGCAAGGAAATCCCCCTATTCTCCCTTGATCCTTACATAATTTGCCCAATCACATTCGGCCGCTCTTGATAATTAGGTGGCAAGAAATGGTCGGCACTGGGGCGGGTTAAACGGCCGATGAAGGGGTCGTAAATCCATCACCGATTTAATTTCGTGAGATCCGTTTCACAAAATGATCGTAAGTATGTAATAGCCGCAAGAAACGTTGGATCACTGTATTTGGAATATTACATGGAACCGCTCAAAGATGATATTAGTGTCTTTTGTTTATCGGGGTTGTGTGGCACGTGCATAACTGGCTGGTTGGTGGTTGTTGGGATGTTGCTCGTGCTGAAGAATGGCGGGTCTGAAAACATTTTTGAACACGATCCTTATAAGCCGTGTCTGACCGACGCTGTGGATCTGGATATTCATAAGCAAGATCTGCAGCGCCACCCTAGTCGGGAGGTCAATGCAGTCTAAATCATCGTTATAATCCCCCTATTGGGCAAAAGCCGTTAAAACATTTGGATTAGTTTGAAAACAACGAATCAGGTTTTTCAAAGCTGGTGGGGTTTTTAAATAACTGAATTGGAATATCCATTAAAGACGTGAGTCACCGGTGACGTGACCAAACTCAGGGACGGCGGGTCGTCTCTATTTCCGGGTTCAGTTCAACAAGGTCCCAACATCTAATCCCTACTCCTCACAACGAGAAAACAATTTCCACTCCACATTAAGGTAATTTGATTTCTGATCTCGGAGGAAAAACTTCGTAGGAATGCATTAAGTATTCATTTGAGTTCATTCCGTATATTCACCCGCACACTTAAGAAAATTCATTTACTGACCAAAGGAGCGCAAAAGAAATACTTATCTAGAGATGTGTCCATGCAATTAGAAAAACGACTGCGCTTTAACAATCGGAGTTGACATGATGTTACATCTTGTTTTGTGACTGCCTTCTGTAGCTCTCAATGGTCATCACGTGGTCTTTCTTTTCTTAAACTGTGCATACCTTTTAGACCTGAGCCAATATTCTCGAAACTTCGTAGCTAAGAACATTCTTAGTGAGAAAAGATCTCTACATAAACTAAGACAAGCAGAAACCACGTTAGGCAAATTCTTAGAAGTTACGAACTTCTTAATACTTACGAAGTGTCGAGAATACGGGCCCTGTATGAAAGTGTAACGATGTTTAATAGGTATACACCTAGCTGTTTTGTATCTAGTGTGTGGAATTTAAAGGCAGCAAAGTATAAGTTCGGTTGTCGCTTTTGCAAGTTTTACACCATGTTGTCTACGAAACTCTCTGAATTTACGCCATCCAACTTTCGTCGAGAATTAGAGCCGTGAGTGTTAGCTGAGAACGAAATCGTGTGGGACGAACACGCCTTCTTGTTTAGTCATTCCGCCCATCACTTCCGGTGTGTGAGCACACATCCGTCAGTGTACGTCATGTAGTGGCGCCGCAACTTCCGGTTGTGTAAAAACGTGTATTTAACGAAACAAAGGTGTTCAAATATAGACTGACTGTGAATGATGCATCTGTCTGGTCGAATTAGAATCGAACTTGAAATGCACTCGGCACAGAAGCCCGTGTTTTTTACGGGTCGTCGCCACGGCGGATCAATATGGCTATACGAGCGATACTCTAGACGCATCGTTTTCCAATTGTAACAAAATGGCGTTGGACAATTCCTATATGACGCCAATTTCAAAGAGCGTGACTTTGAATTAGATGTGGAAGGTGAATAAAACGCGAGGAAGCGTCATCTGATGATGGATGGCTTGAGATCAGGGGCGAACAAGTGCAGGTTTTGGATTAATAAATGGTGTAAAGATAACTTTACTATAGGGTCATGCTGCTCACGAATAATGTGCCTGCCTGCCTCTATGGGACTTCAAACCGTGATTTCACAGACAGGTATTTCCAGGGATGAGGTGGTGGTGTGGAAGTGGTATTGTGGCGCCACGTGAATGAATGTGGGATGAGAACCTGTGGGAACTATGGTACATAATGTAGTATGTACTTCAGCTAAACCAATATTATTGATACATGTGTATATACATGTACTAGTATTCAACATTTTGGTCACCGTAGTAACATATTATGATTACCATAGCAACATAATGTTCATCTGTCGACCATGGTACTATGTCACATCCAACTCACAGGAAATCAAGCACGGCCACGTAGTTATTCATACTAACGTGATGACATTGATCCTATCTGGGCACTGTCTGCTACTAACTCGATTACTGGCTGTTGGAGGTCGCATAACCCACCTCGGTCAGCGCGACTGTGAATCTACGTACATACGTCAGAGAGAAACAGTGACAGTGTCGTCCGGAAACAGATCTTAGAGTGCGGTCTAGGTATCGGACATAGACTAGTAGTGTACGTAACCCATGATCTCCCATAACGCCGC
>JAULBO010149080.1:0-15295 GCA_032355325.1 Clypeosectus delectus
CTACTTACGACTTATTATACAACCGATCGATAGAAGCTCGTCGTGCGACCGATCGACCCGTGTGAGTCCACCTTAAGCATTACCTGCTGTGCCTTACTTAAATAATAATTATAACGTGTATGCTGTCGGGGAGTGAAGATGGGACAGATTGGAAAAGGCACAGATTGTTTAAGGTTACATAATAATACTAATAATAATAACAGCTTATCATAATGAAAAAATACATCACAGACATATAGAAAGTGAGATTAAATATAACAAATGTGAACAAAATACATGTGTCTGTGAGACTGAATACCTGTTAAAGCCGCTTTCAAGAACGTGCTCATTACGGCTTGTGTGTAGTGTAATGTATGTATGTACATGTATGTATGTACAGTATGTATGTACTAGTCTGGGCATTTCACCAGGCTTTCTACTGTATATAGATATAGTGCTAGCTCTCTGGAATAATTATGAAGTCGCAGTTTGAACATGGCTACCCTACTCAGACACATTATACTGACTCCAAGTCGACCAGTCCTTGTTTTACAACAACGAGTACCATCTTTTAACGTCTTTTGGCATGACGGAAAAGGGGATCGAACCACTGACCTTCCGCTCTCAGTGCCAATGCGCTAACTACTAGTATGCCACGGAGGCGGTCCCGCATTACGAGGACGGTAAACTGTCCAAAACCCCGACTTTGTGCTAATCACACCATCTTACCAACAATGACATAAAAATTAAAAATAAAGTAAATATAAATAATAGTTTCAACATCACAAAATGTTGCTGAAAACATACAGTACATGAAAGTCAACATTTCTATTGTGGAATTCAACCAAAGACATCAATTATTATTAGAGAAGGGATTTCTTTAATTAATACTAGTTTAGTAATACTTAGGTTAAGTACGTATTTCCATGGTTTTGTGGCACATTTGATACAGACAGGCAAGTATTGTACTAAATATATATTATGATGTATACAATAATAATAAACCACTTTAAAAAGAAAATCACACTTCCAACAGATTTCTGAGTCGTTTTTCAACCAGTATTTTGCTGTATACAAATTAAAATTCGAAAACAATGACACTCTGGAGCATAACCATTCTTCAACTATCAAGAGGCCAGTTTTTACAGAAGTATCTTAAAGGATAATTGTGCCGGTCAATGTCATGTTGCTTTTGTGTTTAAAATTGGTGGCACTATTTCTTTTGTACATCACGATACACTTGGAGTATTGACACACAGTTTGTTCCTTGCTCAATAAAACTGAGTGAATTTGTACATGACATCGCACTCATGAATTTTTCACCAATATGCGACAATAGCATAACATAATTTAATTATTAAAGAGGCTGCTTCATATTTGCAGAGGGAGAAATGGTAACTATCGGGTTTCTTGCACAATCTGAAATAACAATCTTACCCCCCGACATGTGAGATTTTTTCAGATTTTATACTCAACTATTTCCTATCCAAAGACACCTACCAAAAAGGTGATCAGCTAATTTAAATTCGTGACGTCACAGGTTTATGTGTAAAGATGTCACTCCCATAACCCTTTGCAAATCTTTAATCCCCCAAGAAATGGACGACTCATTAATCTATTCTATATATACTAGTATAGCACAGAGCTGTTGGGAAATACCATTTTTTGGTATTGGATATTTTAGCTTTATAAAGTTATGTTAGATTTGTTTTCATATTTTTAGAACCGGTAGATCTAGGTATATTTATTATGTAGAAAAATAAAAGTAAAACATTAAAAAATACAAATAATTGCTTGCAAGTATGATGCTGTATCTTTAACAAAAATATCTTTCGTACAGGTAGAAAAAAGCTTCACTAATTGCAAACTTCAGAAAATAATTATAAGACACATACAAAAAACATACATAACAGCGATCAGTACACTATAACAGTTAATTCAGTCATACTTCAACTAATAAACATCCAATATAAACACTGATGACAATTTTCACAAAATGTCTGACAATAAAATGTCTGACAGTGATATTATACTGAATTTGGTCACCAACAAAATAGATAAAATTAACAATAAACCGGAATCATTGGTTGGAGTGGAGTGACGTCAAGCCAACATGGACTGATATCAACGATGTCAAGCCACCATACACACACATAAATAACACGGTATGGGATCGCGAACGGCTGGCTCATACTCATAGTTCCAGCCTGGAAGTGAACGAGTTATACCACGTGAAGAGTTTGTTTATGTGCGTTAGTGATCACATTTTTTAACAATATTTTCAGAATTAAACAATGACACGTTTTGAAATTTCAGACTGTAAAATTATAGTTAATATTGAATATTTTGAACAACATTTAAAATATTTTCTGCAATGATTTTTTTTCTAAAATTAAACAATTATGCATTATAAAATGCTACGCTAATGCGTGTAAACAAACTTGCTTCCCGCCTGTATAACTTGTCCACCTGTGTAACCATTCACGATCCCATACCGTCAAGTGTCGACCAGCTTGAACCCCATGGACTGACATCAATTGATTTGTTGCTTTTAAAACATAAATATTTCACCCATACGCGACGATGACCGACGTCAAGCCAGCGTGCACTGCCCTCACCAAGCCAGTTTTGACCGACATAAGTAATAAATCTGTCACGTGCTGACAAGCTTCAACCCATTAACTCACGTCAAGCCAGCGTGGATTGACGTCAAACCACCACGGACGTGAACCAACTCCGACCCACGAAATGATGACCAGCTACTATCATAACGGACTGTCCGCGGACAACGAACAAAGTCAAGTCCTGACAAGCTTGAAGCCGTGGCCGGTGTCCACCTCCTTGGGCGGCAGCCACTTCATCTGCTTCCGCCGCAGACACCGCGCCACGCCGGCACACACGCAGCACACGGCGCCGAAGCTGGGCACGTTGACTGCCCTGATGAGCGGCTTGGTCGCCCTGGGGAAGTTGCTGTCCCAGTACTCTTCGAAGTCCTCGGGGGTGGGCAGGTGGAACGTGAAGTCCGTCCACACCTTTGACACGGCGTAGACGGCGGCGGTCACGCGCGACTTGTCCGACCACGCCGGCTCCACGTCCTTGCCGAGGTTGTAGTCCACCCAGTCCTCGGTGAAGCTCCCCACGCCGGTCCTTGCCTCCGACTCGGGGTCGGCGGGTTTCGAGTACTTGCACGTCTGCACGGCCACGAACTCCCCCCGGCATCCGCGCACGTTCTGCGTCCATGTGGAGTAGTGCGCAGCATCCAGGACGATGATAAGACGCGAGCCGCTGCCGACGTTCTTCAGCGACCACCATTCCAGGAGCGTCTCCGCTTTCAAGCTCTTGTCGTCTGCAAATTGCGATTGGGAAAGATTTCAACGCATTGCCACTCAGTTTTACCATTGACCCTCTCCGTGCTGAATTAATCACGATCTCTGTTATGCAGGATGTGTTCGAATTTAAATGGGGTACAGAGTTGTCTTGAAAATCAGCAATGTTAAGGATATCTGTTTGACCCCACCACCATTAAAGGCATACTATCATAGATCAAGTTGTCGCTTTGGAGCGAAGTGGAGTAAATAATGCAAAATAAATGCACATATAAATCACTTTTGTACCTCAAAATATCGTTTCACCGCTGTAGGATAGGTAAGATTCCATTGCAGTAAATTTCCGAATAATCAGATGTACATTATTAAACCTATCAATGTTCTATTTAAAACAGTCTAATATTCTAAAGTGGATAACTCTATTCAATGAACCCGGTCTAAATATCTAGAACCCTGACGTACCCGACAACGCAAACTCTCCGTTGTCATAGACGTCTCCGTTGTAGTAGAGCAGGTAGGTGTCGAAACGCGGCCCGTCCATGGTGCGGCGTTCGAAGAAGGCCTTGAACTTGGTCTCCACGTAGTCCTCGGTGAGTCCGCTGGTGGAGTAGTCGCAGCCGAAGTTGTCGATCATGTGGAAGGCGAACAGCTTGTGGGTGTGGTTCAGAGTGTTGGTGGCACGGAACGTCATCTCCTGCAGGCTGGATGACGACAGCAGCTTCACGGGGCCATTTTGTCTGGGAAATCGAAGACAGCAGTGAGCTTCACAATTTAGTGAATGTTGTTGTTTGGGCTTAAAAGCTCATATTACGGCTTGTGTTGTATGCCAGAGTGGTATGGAATTGGCGCTATATGTATTATTATTTGTGTATGTGCATATGACTGCTTACAAGCTCATGGATAGTTCGGGTATTTCACCAGCTTATAGTTCTAGTTCACTGGAAATTGGAATCTGGTCATACCGCAGTTTGACCATCATGGATACCCTACTGAGGCCACTCAGAAATATAATATTATACTGAGCCGACCAGTCCTTGCCTTACTCCTTTTAATGCTGAGTGCCAAGCCGGGGAACAAGAAGTACAGGACCCATATTCTCGAAGCATTCTTAGCTAAGAAAATTCTTAAGTAATTTCACCAAAACTTGCAATTGTGGAGAGATTGCAAATAAATGCTGCGTGGGACGACCCAATGCTAGCTAAACTCTTTCAATAACCTCTATATTTGCATGTCTAGGCAATCGGTATGCATTTAGGAGCTCGCTGTCACCTATTCTCGAAACGTTATTAGCTAAGAAAATTCTTAACTCCTAAGAATGTTTGTAAGAGATATATTCTCAAAAAAACAATTCACGGCTGTAGGATAGGTAAGCTTTCAATTGCTGTTAATTTCCGATAATTTGAATAATTTGCTATGTATATGGTCAATGTTCTATATCTATATATTCTAAGGGTGATGTGAAAATATTGAAAACCAGTGGGATATATGCGGAAAATATAGCACTTGCTATATATACCAGTTGTCCAATATCTATATTAAATTAATTTACAAGTGTAGACATCAAATGTAAATGTAAATGTATACGTTCAGGTAGAAATACATTGGAACATGAAATATAAAGCCGAGATAGGATGCCTTTAACAGTTGTAAATTTACATCGGCACTAGTATAGGAACATTTCGTACCTGACCGACGTCACTGGAGCGATGACGGCAAATCCCGTACACGTCCCGCCGAGAGAGTCGCCCAACGCCCAGAACAGACTCAGCGACATGGCCTCGATCGGGACCAGTACGAAGATGAGACTGAGGCTGTATCCCGAGCGCGTCTCCCATCCCACACCCATCAGCACGAGCGTGGACGTCAGTGACAGGCAGATGAGACGCTGAGACACGAGACTGAAGTGACGGATGCCTTTGGCCGAGAGGATCCGGTTGTAGCTCTGCTGCTCGTCCGCTAGGCTCTGGTAGGTCAGGTTGCAGTCGGTGATCTTGCTCATCAGCTTCCAGAAGGATATGAAGTACATGAGGTGGAAGAGGAGCCAGACGAAGGCGAACACTCCATAAACGGGAACGACTATGAACCACTCCTTGTGACTGAAGCTCTGCACTCCGATCAAAACCGCTACCAATAAAGCGAGGAAGAAGATGAATATCACAGCTAGATGTCTCAGGATCTTGGGTAGATTGAAATACGGGTTCCACCTTTCTATGACCGTCCGTGGAGAGAAGTAGATGTCGATGATCGGTTGGAATGAATGGCGTCCGATGAAGCACGTCAGCGCGTATATGTTCGGCGACATCTGCAGGTCGGGGAAAAACACAGAGACTCCGACACAGATGTAGCAGAAGAAGCTCAACAGTCCCAGGTGTGACTTCATCCGTATCGCTGTGAGGTGTACAGCGATTGCGACGATGAATATCGACAGCGACACGACCTTCGCCGTGTCGACGACGCACGTGGTCCCGATGATGAGCCCCAGGCACTCGAGCGCCTCGGACTGCGACAGGATGGACGCGTCGGGCTTGACCACGTGCACGAGGCGCGCGAACACGCTCCAGAACCACGAGAGCACCGTGCTCGTCAGAAACAGCATCTCCATCACGCGGTGCAGGACGTCCTCGCTGCCGTCGCCCGCGGAGAAAGCGATGATCCCCAGCAGGCAGCCGGTCCACAGGTAGAAGAGCGCGTTGCCCACGGCCTGCATGCTGAAGTAGTAGCGAAGCGCGCACGACACGCCGAAGACGAACACGCCGAGAAGCGAGATGATGGAGATGGCGTAGTCGCGGGTGTAGTACCACTGGTCGTAGAGGCCCAGACCCAGGGCCACCAGGAGGACCACATCGGGGAGGTAACCCAGGTAGTGGACCGTCAGCTGGAGCTTGGCGTTCCATACATTCTGCATGACCAGGGCCGGGAGGTGCACGAGGGTGTACTGGACTCGGCGCAGTAGTCCACACATCAAGCGATGGGCTGCGGCGGCCTCAACAGCACGGCTTCGTCATTGTCGGCTGCGGCACGTTTACCGTACGAATCCTGTCAGCTCCCTTTGCAGTTATTGCTTGTTGGTAAATCTGAAAGTATAGCCCTGGGTTAAAATTGGCATTAGTCCAGTAGTCCAATGCTTAAGGTGTCCTATATGACAGAGTAATGTACCAATAGCATACAGCATACAGCATGGTTAACTTAAAGGTGCAATTTCTTTTTAATTATTTATCACATACTCAGGAATTGTAATATCATGATATTGTTTTTTTACTAAAGTGTAACTTGAAATAAATCTCATATTGGTCATATTCATAACATAATATATTCATAATTAATTTCATTGGCACATGTAGGCCTATAAGTATAACCCTTTTAATGCTGAGCACAAAGCAGGGGAACAACTAGTACCATTCTTTTAACATATTTTGGCCCCATACACTGCGTGCCAGTATATAGCAAAGGGAGGTAATTTTAGTAAAAAAATAGGGGGAAATTATCTTCCCCTGAAATATCGAGCAAAACCGTTTTCAATCACATGGATGGAAGAACAGCTCTCAGTACTTACTGACGACGGATTTCAGCAGTTAAGAGATAATACTAATAGTTGTTAAAAATCTTTCATACCCGGTATATATGTACTTGCTAGCCTTCCTGAATAGTGTTTAGCTATAAGTTTGATTCATTATTGCCGTAATATTACCATTCCAGATGTTGCAAGAAGATCGCTACTACTAGCGAGAATGTTACGATTTTCTACACCACAACATCGTTTAACAAAAATGCATGTCAAGTAGAAACTATATTATACATACCCAACCCATTATATAAATACTCCATCGGGCATACTATCACGGCTTTGTTTACATATTTCATGGCCTAACATATTTTTACCTGAAAGTATACATTTGATGTGTCTACTGTATACTGTGTAACCAGCTCTACATATTCCACATATCCAGTTGGTTTTTAATATTTTTAATGATTTATAGCTACGTAGCTATAATTATCTCGTCTTTGGAACATCCTGAATCGGTATACTGATGGGTTTCAATGATTAGAGTTAGCCCCCTTAGAATATTAGACGATAGAAAATTGATATGTTAATTGTTATACAGAATTAAACGATTATTCAGGCTTTATCGGAAATTAACTGCAAAGGAATCTTACCTACAGCCGTGAAACGATATTTGGAAGTACAAAAGTGATTATATGTACATGCTATAATTATTAGTTTTCATTTGTAACACCAATTCGCTCCAAAACGATAACTTAATCCGTGATATGCCCTCTAACTTAATGCCTGTTTTGTTATTTATAATAAGCTTACGTTCACGTTAGCAGCTCGTAAAAATCGCCTATTACAGAACAGAACATTCAGGTTCATCTCAGTGCAGATAAACTGCATAATCAATTTTTTTTCCCCCAAGACATATCATCGAAGTTTGCCATGTTGAAGAAAAAAAGCACTTGCTAACTAGTAACACACGTAAGAACAGTGCAAAAACGGCAACTTAAGTGCTAATTACAGCATGGCTTCACGTGTTACTCGATGTCGGACAATAAATCTAATACTGGCACTCCGTGCATATTTCACAATGACGTGACTGGGGATAGATTTGACCCTCTGACCTTCCGCTCTACAGGCCGACACTCTAAAGTTCTAAGGTTCCACTTTAATTACCACCTGAGAGACGGCCTCACATGGCCGCTACATCCCCACATGAAACCATGTTGTTGTAATGTTAATTGGGGCTTAAAGCCGCTTTCAAGAACGTGCTCATATGCAGTGGATGCATGTGTGTATTTGTGTGTGTAAATGACTGCTTGTGCCAGTCTGGGTATTTCACCAGTCTTTATAGTGCTAGTTCACTGGAATATCATGCCGCAGACATGAAACCCTGATTTGTGTGCTTAAACATGGATATGAAGCATCAGAGATATCATTTCGCAGCCTGTGTCTAGGAAATAATAAATTGTATGATCTATGAATATTTCTGTTCCCTAATCCCTACTACAGTTATAAAGACAAACACTAGGCAAAAAGACAGTTATTTGAATACTTATTAATATATACGTTGTAGACCTAAGCAAATCGGATTGGCCAAGCTTGAATGTCAATCATCATTCAATTACAACACATGAGCGACAGTGATTTACTAGTAGTTTTACTTTTAGTTTTCAACTTCAAGCAGTTCAAATATATTTGGAATGTTTGTATTACAATGCATAGGCACAGTTCCAGTACGGTAAGCATGGCATTAGCGACAGAATTCATCCAGTATAAAACGGATCAAGAAAATCGATACGATAAGCATAATAATAAACCAACAGTGTGTCTTGTGTTGTGGTTTGTTTTCTTTTCGGCAGACGAAATGGCTGCCAGGGGATTCCCTCAGGTTGTAAAGGGAAATCCATACTTCCGGTAATGTTAAATTACGGACGATATAGAAATCGTCCAACCGGATTTAACCGGGAATATTGACTGTGGATGTCATGATTTGTAACATGTAGCCTAGCTACAGTACGTGCCACATTTTTTTTATGCAATTGAACAACTAAAACAAATCGGAATAGTAGCGTACGTACAATTATATAAATTTTAATCCCTGAAGATTTAAGAATGAAACATATTGTAGGATATAATAGAATTATAATAGTAGTCAGTTGCTTACTATTTATCATTATGATTAAAAAGAGAGAGAGAGTTAGAGAGCGAGAGAGAGAGAGAGAGAGAGAGAGCGAGAGTGAGTGAGAGAGAGAGAGAGAGAGAGAGAGAGAGAGAAAGAGAGATGTTGGTGTATTGCCGTTGATTCTCTACATTTCATAACTGCTATATATTAATATAACTCTCTGATTATTGAGAAAAATAATCCCTTTCGAAATTTTATTATTTATAATGTCGGCATAGTAAAACACACCGATGCAATTCGTAATAATGCAAGCCGGTTTCAATAAAAGTAGAGTGTACCATTAAATGTGTGTAGTTATGAAACAAGTAGGCCCTACTCTATATTATAGTATACATTTTATACCTGATATGCTTAGAGCGTTATGGTTATTTTCGAATAGTCTCCATTTTTGTCCAGGGAATGTGTTTACTATGTTTCTATATCCCATAAAGTTCCACCGTTGTCAAAGCCGAAGTCGTTAACTTATAAATAAATGGGAAATGTCGAAGATACCATTACACCAACCTTTGTAATATGGTGATATTAAGTTTCATTTGTGCACAGTTACATGTATATAGACTACATTTAATTTACATGCACAATAAGTATTTACAATAATATCGTACACAAGTTCCATGGATCTCTGACTTTTCAGAAACGATAATTTACGTTTGTATAATCTATAAATATATTACAAAATAATTAGCAAGCTATTATTATGAAAATATAGTTTTCAATGCCGTTAGATTTTAATTTTGTCTAAGAAACTGGCCCAAATCGACATGCACTTCATTCGGGTGGCTCGCATCCAGCGACTCGTACGCTGCAGGGATCTCGATTGTCTTACTTATTAGTATTGTATTAATACCCTATACCCGGTATATAGAAGGTACCTGCGCGTTGTAGCATACCTTGAATAAGTCGGTGCGCATTAGGATAACAATATGATAAGTCTGATATGCTTTGCCTGTGTTGTGCGACAAGTTTCTTCGGGTAGGTTCATTTTCTTGCCACGAAACTATCTATTGATTGTAGTCGTTACGACAGTCACATTACGGGTTGTCTGGCGTGAATTCGTGACGATTGACACTCGAATATAGAACTGTGAGCCAGGTCCCGTAGTTCTCGAAACTAAGAATTTGCCAAACTGATGTTTTGCTTAAAATTATGTCCATTTTAAATACTAGTAGATCTTTTCTGACTATAAGAAGTTCTAAAGTTACGAAGCTTCGAGAACAGCGACATAGGGTCAGTATTCTCTATACTTCGTAAGTAGTAAGAATTTTCTTAACTGTTAATAATACTAGTATGTCAATTTTAAATAGATCTTTTTGAAGTATAGAGAATAGCGCCTCAGCATGTATACCAATATATTTTATTTCATTTTTACGTGCGTGCACGCGACGTGCTATATAGTGTCTATCATCTACGCTGCGACGGAAGTGCATCACAGGTTCGTGTTCATGAACGAGCGCGGCGTCGCGATCTCCGGGCAGACGTCGGTAGTTCTACAAGTGAAGGCTTGCGCCGATGCCTATTTCTTCCTTTCGGAGAAGATGATCCGCCTTAAAGGTCATGACCGCTTCTTCTTGTTCATCCTTGGCGCGGGCAAAAACGGCACCATCAACGGAATACGAGACAGCTGCTACCAAGACTGCATGAATCCCTCCGCGTTCGTGAAACGTTCCGTTTTGCGGAGAGGCATCTGGCTCGGTTGCGAGCTGTACCGGACGTTCTGGGTGTCATGGGATAATCGTGCGACCATGGCGTTTGGTCTTGGGCCCAGAGTCGGGCAGAGGCCGCTAATGAACCTAACCAGCACGCGACCGTTCATGGTCAACTTCCTCACGGTGATGGGGCGGCAGAGACGAACACAGTGGAAGTTCCTGTCAAGTGAGTCCATCTGCACGTGTTGCACGTGATGATGCGTACTGTGATGATGGTCACTGTGAGGAGGTTTACGTTCTTGCATGGGAGGGGCTGCATGTACACTAGTATAGCTCCATCTACAATGTTGTTAGAGGTTGCTATAGCAATGGATCGTAAATCCAAGTGCCCGTGGGTAATACTTATTCTCTTGTCATGCAATGTCAATGTCAAAGTTTATCTACTATCGTGAATTAAAATAGGCCCAGTTGGAAAAACTTTCAGCCGAATTTCTGCGGCAGAATTAATTCAATTGAGCATAGCTGTCAATCAAATGTGACTGAGGCGAGTAGACCTGATAGATGTTCATTAGCCAACGCCCAACGGATAAACTCTGATGGATATCGAACATATCTGTAGGATTTATTATGCCGAGATCAATGCATGATACATATTATACGAATATTTGTTTCAGATAAACCTCCCAAGTTTGTGTTTCCTTTGCCTTCCGGAGGTTCAGTGGTAACAATTCCTGAGGATATGGAAACGAAAAAGGTGAAAGTCAAATTTATTTGTGCAGACACTGAGAGCGTTTTAAAATTAACAGAGCAACTGAACATTAAAGCGTGGTTGCTAATGATGCGGGAAATGGTTGCTGTTAAAATGGCGTCTGTATCATTACGTGTTTATGTGAATGCGTAGCTCATATACATATTTGACCGGTTTATGTCACAGGATTTTGAATGAACCTCGGGCAATCTTGTGTCCACTTACACTACTCTCCCTATTACACATGTATGCAAGTATACACATGGCATACATATAATTATATTGCAGGTGATCTGCGACATGAAGGCAGAAGACGAGGATAAGGATGTGGTCATGTTCTCAGTGACTGGCCAGTTCTCAGGAATATTTCACAGCGCGGGTTCCAGCATGGTTCTCAGCAAGAAACTAGACTATGAAAATAAGTCCATGTACACAGTCCAAGTAACGTAAGCATTTTCTATAGATTAGTACATATATTTCATGTGTAGCATAATGTACCATACATTTAATCACTCTGGTATACAAATATTCATGCTCTCGTTTCCTTACACAAATGCATTCAAAGTGGTATCAGGTGATATTACCACGGGCGTTTTCCCGTCAGACATTTCCCATCGAGTCTATTCCCCATTGGTGTGTATCCTCATGTGTATGTTCACCTCTCTAAGATAGAGAGGGCACACGGAACCAGGTCGGCGGTGGCTCTTCTTGGTGAGTTAAATATTTTCCCGGTCGCCTTCCGCCGTGGCATATTTTTGCAGACCGGACCCATCTAGGGTCGCATGTTTGTCAGTTTGTACGGGTGGTGTGTGGGGTAAGTACCATATAACCATAGTAAGTATAGTCAGTTTCGTCTTACATACTAGTATATACTGTAGTTTATTCTATCATTATGATACTAAGTGAACATTCCCTTGTACGATACAACTATTGTAAGGTCAACACTTTGCTATTGTAGCGGGAGCCCGGTTACAACTATTGTAGCGCTACAAGAGCGTCGTGCAACCGGCCCCAGTAGTGTAGGACACCCCTATGTACATGACACAATTCAAATGGTACTTTCTTTACAGGGCCACTGATGGTACTGATTCAGTTATCACATATTTGACTGTCATCGTAACTGACGTTAACGACAACCCACCGGAAGTAGCTTACATTAGTCCGTTTGTCATACCGGAGCAAATGCCAGTCGGCACGGTTATTGGTGTGCTTCCCGCAGCAAGTGACGTGGACACCAACGACCGACTAACATACGCGTTGACAGGTGCGACATTTCAGAATTTTTATCAATAAAGGATTGTTTGGTACAGGTTGTATCAAAAGAAAACAAGAAATGTTCGAAATATTTCAAAACCTTTTTTTCCGGAACCTTTGGTGGAAATGTGGCGTTTCTATTTCCGCAGGGAAAGACGCTGCTTACTTCTCAGTCAACTCGCTGACAGGCGTGGTGTCCATAAAGGAGATACTAGACCTCGATGGCGCAGCTCTCAACGGGTTCCTGGGGAACATCACTGTAGTAGTGAGCGATGCCTTCGGGAACCTAGCGTACGGGGAGCTCTCCATCAACGTCTACGACGTCAACGATAATCCCCCAGTTTTCTCGCAAACTACGTATCACTCGAGTGTCCAAGAGGGCGGCACAGACGGTGTGTTTGAATGGATTGTTACACACGCGCACAAATAGACGCACGCACATCTGACACAAACGTCACGATCACACGCGCACAAATAGACGCATGCACATCTCACACAAACGTCACGATCACACATACACATAGAGAGAGGGAGTATTATTTTGTGTTACTAAATATCTAGGATTTCGTTTTCATCGAACCTTATCTGTATTGTAATACTATGACGAATATATATTAACTTAATTATTTATTTTTATTTAGCTGTAAGGATGTATTTATTAGTACGAATTATAGTTTTAAACAAGTATTAAATATTCAGGTATTGTTCTACATCAACAGATCTTGAAGTGGTAACCTTCAATGTTACCGATCGTGACGTCGATCCGAACAGCACCATAACATTGAGAGTGTCTGAGGACGGAAACCTGTTTCATTTGAGAGACGTTACGTTAGTCGCTCGGCCCGGGTCTGTAGACTACGAGGACAGTTCGCTGCATGATCACCAAAAGGTGGTGAAGATAATTGGAACAGACAGAAAGAAAAGAGGGCGACAAAACACCTCCACAACTACAGTCATCATACATGTGAGTGTCATTTGGCATATTGTTTGTTATGCTTGTATTGACAATCAGTGGCATAGATACCTATACGCAGTGTACTCACGTGCGTACACTTTATGTTCCAATGTTTTCTTTTTACGACATTTATATGCTGGAAACCTGTAAATTTGGACATTTAGTATTGCCTTCGAATGTCCTCTGGGTACACTTTGTAGGGACCTAGCTATACGCCCCTGACAATAGACAGGACCTGGTATACTCGTTGACAATAAATATAAAATATGTAACGAACAAAATAGAATATAACTTCAGTTATTGCACAATGCTTTGTATACAGATAAAGCCCATGAATGAGCATCGACCCATCTGGGCAAATAACAGCCTGAATACCGTCAATGTTTCCAAAGATATTCAACTAGGGGACATAATCCACACCCTGTTCGCTACAGACGCGGACGGCGGAACTGATGGACAGGTTCAGTACGTAATTCTCTCAGTAAAGGATGGTGAGTTCGTATCTTCGCTTTAAATAGCATATTTGTTTTTAGCTAACACATAAGTTAACGATGGCACACATAAGATCGTGGCATTCGAACAAATGTACAGAATGTGAAGTAGTTGGACTAAACAAATGCCAATATGTAAATTAAATATAATCTGTCTTTCCTACTGCAGATTTTACGTCAATCGATTTTAGATCATTGTACTACATAACTGTGATCCGGTCTGCATTGCGTTACTTCTTTATCAATAATATACCATGACAGCCTTCTGTTACCATATTTACAGACAACTTGAACCAAACAGATGGAGTGTTTGCCATCGAGAAGACGTCCGGCCAGATGAGAACCTTGTCACGGTTCAATCACTCTGGTCCAGATTTCTACGACTTGCACGTAGAAGCGCGTGACCTTGGTACGCCAAGTGCAAACACAGACGGTATATTCCGTGTCTTCGTAAATAGAATCCGGAAGGATGACGCTGACAGATTTTGCGCACTTCCGGGCGGCGTGCGTGACGTGGAGGCATACTGCGAAACTCTGACCGGCGCGCGCACCCTCCGTGTGCTTACTGGCGTGCTGAGTGTCTGTCTCATTGGCACCAGTATCTTCGTCATATTCTGCAGAAAGACCGTCGTCAAAATCCATTCAGTTAAGTGAGTAACTACGGAAGTTGATACGGCGCGTTCTTTCTCAGTTTCTAACTAAAAATAAAGGTACTTTAGAAATTGAAACGTATAGAATGTGTCGATAACGTTTCTGTGTAATACACATTTTTATTACACGTTCATATATTACCATAGTTATACAAAATTAATAACTGAAATAGTACTGTATTTATTTAATACATTGCATCATTACAGATTTAATGCTGAGCAGACATGTCATAGGTAAGAATAATTCAATGTACAAGTGCCGCCTAATGCATGGCGTAATGGTTATATTTATTTAATACTAGTCGTAAAGTTCAGCGGAAATCCGGAGAGCGCAAGTTCATTGTATGTATTGTTTCCAAGTTCGGTTCTCAGCACTAAAAGATGGGTGTGTAGACTGATCGGTTCAAAGTCAGTATACTGTGACTGAATGCGAGATCCATGTTTCAAACGCCGGCGGGATAATCCAGTGAGCTAGGTCGTGCTCCTTTCTATATGTACTGTCTGTACTTTCTGTCCAAGACATGTGCCGTCTGCTCCACCTATTTCGCGGGTACATGTTCCGGACACC
>JAULBO010149191.1:0-15295 GCA_032355325.1 Clypeosectus delectus
TAATTAGCTACACCCACCTGACCTGACCTCACCCCGCCCCCACCCCCCCAACCCCCCCCCCCCCCCCCCAACCGCACACACCTACCCGAGTATCGTGTCAGAACATTATACTCTCCGTTATTACAGCCAATGGCAACCCGAATCACAGAACATGGCAATACGAAACAATTACTAGTATTGCACAGAACACCCACGCTCCCTATAGGCTGGATATTCCAATTCCCTAGGCTAGTTATATTTCATTCACCTATCTGTCAAACTCATTTCCACAACAATAATATATGTATACCTGAATATGGACGGCTGGTGCGTACATGTCCGCTCTAGTGAACACACTCGCAGACCATGTTTATACACTAGTACAACGCCCCAGGGAACTGGATGTTTAATTGCTGATCGCAATTTTCTTAATTTAATTATGGCATATATTACCAATTCACTTTTAATATGTATTATCTATATGGCCTTACATTTAGATGTGTACATGAACGCAATCTATATTCATTAAAACAAAAACAAAGAGTTTAGCTATTGATCCATTGAATACATGTCACGAATGGCTAATATATAACCAATAGTCATCGATCTATATATATAATGGAACACGGATGTTTAATTATTTCACGGATATCCGAATTAATTCATTTTGGAACACCCAATACAAACCTACATAGCATTGTTAATCGAGTCTTAAGAGCAACCTGCCCCAATACCGTTGATGATATATCTATATTAATAAGCTTGTAGTTTAAGAGATAAGAACACTGAAAGCTATCGGCGATTAGACCGTGATATTAGCTGGGGCAAGAAGGGAAATACGTTTCTATTAGGACGAGTTGGACAAGGTAATCATAGCCGGGCCAGACGAGCATATGAAAAGATCGGGGATCGATAACTGCTGAGGGCCATTAATACTTCAGTCAGTCCCATCTTTATACTTGAGTAAAACTCGCCGAAAAGAGGATTACGCTGAACAAAATATCACGGGGAACCTGGTCACACCAACACCGCTGTGCGAACACATGTTTTACTTATATTTGCTTAAACGATTGCCACATAAGCTGAGCCAAACGAACGAACACATTGAGGGGTACTAGTATTTCTGAACGTGTTGTCGACGACTATCGAGCATTGTGTGTAAAGCTTCTTCTGTAATTCCTAATGTTTAGATGATTTTAAAACAGACCTCATTGTATAATGGTCAAATAATAATATCACTTTGAAAATGTCTTTATATTTGTGGAAGTGTGATGTTGATCTATTTCGGAAAGTAGTACACACGGTGAAATTAGGACATTTGAACAAACAAGTATTTATGCATTAAATGTACCCCCATCGACTTGTACAGTACATATAGCAATATTCAGTATTACATTCGCATGAATACAGATAAGTATATGACATATTTAACGAAATGCATGCCTATCACGAGGCGAAAATAGCACGTGCATAATTATGTTCATAGATCTAGGCTATTGGCCTTTTTGTCAAAGAACATTGTTGACTAAATTGGAATACTAGTACATATATCTGTATTAGCAGAATATCCATTATAGGGTACACCTAAAGTGCTAGTATGCAATATATTACTAGGTCTAGTATTAAAGGCAATATTGTGAAAAGTATATGCAGTATAAAGCAACAAACATTGCAAATGCACCCAGTAAAATGGCGGTACTTTGTGCGGAATGAAGTGATCTCTACAATGCTACAATGAAAGTTACATTCGGAACTTCGAACTGATGCAGTGCTTCATCATACGATGCATGCCGACCTTCGAGTCGTTCGCTGGATTCCGTTGAATTGCGGCCATTTTGAGAATTAGCGTCACGTCGGGACCATATGGTCTCAATATGGCGGCTATCTAGACTGAGCGATCAGACGGGTTACCGTGGCAACCACTCACACCAGCAAAGCGTTGATTTTCATCTCATCCGAACATAAATGGTCGGGACAAGAGAAGGCGGGGATTGCAGTCACAGGAAGCCCCGTGCTAAGACGCGTGTTTTCTCTCTTTCCGAGATTCCGGAAAGCTAATCTGGGGGCTGTTTCTGATTGACGCGTCACGTGACCCCGCTGCGTTCTGGTGTCTCGTGTCTCCTGATCAAAGTCCTCCGAGATTCGACGACCTCTTCAGTTACTGCGAAATGAGCAACCTTTGCTAATCGCTTCGGCTGGTGGGACGGTGGACGTGTTCAGCGACATCACCAACAGACTTGCCTTGACATTAGATATACATGTAGATGATAACATTAATAGTCATGAATAGACCTGGAATTTGAGTCGAACCTGTGTATACATACATTTTATTTATATATTTTTTTTAAAGGTCTATTTTTGATAGAGAATGTGAACTGTACCAAAATATGTACACAATGCATTCATAGTTTGAGAATACATGCTAAACTTCGGGTTTTTTCAAAGCTATTCCATGTGCGCATCGTGTATACTTGCTTCGATTATTTCCATCCACAATACTTAGATGTGGAATTCAAGCATAGCATAATACACATTAGTATGGACATGCGAGTAAATAACCGTGTGCAGTTTTATTTGTCTGAATACATGGCAACAGTTGGCAATCGTGAGAGGTTATTGGAGAGCACACCCTATTTGTGAATATGGACCGATATGCGCGAGCATGGACAGTGTATTGACGGGTAAAGCGGGGAACAGTATTTACTTGGACTCCAACACGTTCATCACTCCCAGATTATCTCCCCTATTTGCTGTTTGTTCCGTCATTCCCAGATTATCTCCCCCTGTGCGCTGTTTATTCAAGGCCATGAGCATACAAGGGGGTGGACTGCTAAATGAAATAATACTTCCGCATTAAGTACTGGTTCAGATATACCATGGAGCACTCCAATGTTCTGGAGGTAGTTGTATAGCAATTTTCAGATTTATTGTTATATACAACGTCTTTTGAAATGCTAGTGGGCCCATCGATCCAATTAAGTCCCAACATTATACCTGGAGTGGATTGTATGAAGGGAACTACATGTCTCATATTCGGAGAATCTAATAAAGTAAAAGTAGGTCTGTCAATTGTAGTTTTTGAAATATGACTTCAGGAAAATTGTCTAGGGAGCAAGTTCGACAAAACATGCTAAATTTCTAATGACAATGCTTTATCGCATTTAATTGCCAAGACGCTGTATACTAGAGTAGGTATATTCGTATATTGCACTTATGATACACGTGCATGTGTTTTATACGAATATATATACACGGCATTTTAAACAATTGAAATCCATCAGCACAGGTACATTTATATACTAGTAAGAGGAATGCAATGTTCGAAATAATATGTGATGTGTGGGATATACAGTATCTGAGTATACTAGAATAGTAATGTACTTGTTGACATGTGGTGTAATGATGACGATGTTATTATATCGATACTACTTGGCGGTGTTCCAGCGTATCTGAATAAGTTGTCTCCCGATATATGTGGAGCTACAATGGTAATTATTTCTACATATCTTTATACGTGGACATAGTTATTCAATTACTGTAACTCTAGTAACAGTTAAATATATCACACTGTTATATATATCATGTATACTTTGTTTTTTCTTGAGTATTATGAATCTTCAATACTGGAGGAAATAAAGAATACTGGTATCTACTAGTATCTACTAGTATCTACTAGTATCTAACTATCTATCTATTATCTATATATCTATCTATCTGTAGTGAGTAATACACAGTATGCCTGGCTAATGGTATGTCGATATATAGGTGTATGTATGCACAACTATGTATCTGTTATCAGTGTCTATCCGATGGAAAAGTAATACCAGGTATTAGTATGTACTCAGTATTATATATCCCACTTGACGGGACAAGATAACATACGGGTCAGAGTTCTTGACCACACGCTGCCCATTGTCCAATTATGTGTAATCATAAACTGAACATAGTTACTAGTACCCGCTGTTTCAGTTTTCGTGTCTGTCTACATACACCGGCGGGCGTTTATACCTTATGCGTCGCATGACGTTATTCAGGGGCCATGTGCCATTATGAATAAACATAAAAATAATGCGATCATTTAAATTATTGCGCCGTATCGCGTGGCGTGAACTAGATTTGGACGATTACATTCTTGTTTCGGAGACGTATCCCGCCGAACAAAGGAGCTAATAGCTATTTACAATTGAATAATGGGGGATAATTACCATATTAAATGTATTCACTTTTTAACAATGAATCATGACTCAGCTGTTTCTGAATTCAAACATCCGGTTGCTTGTGTAGTTGACGCACACGTCGAGGCGCATGATGATTCCGTGTGTAAACCGGGAATTACTGGGACGAAAAATGTCCTCCGTTATATGTCCCGGAATGGTCGTATAGGTATTAATAATACAGTTTCAACACTATCATTCAGTTTCTTATATACGAGGTACATAAAATTTAAGAGTAATATCGAGCAGGGACCCATATAAGGGGGTTAAAGTCGTCCATACGTGCGAACATAATGTTAGTTTTTGCAACATTGAAAACAATCTGTACTTTTTGTCGATTCAAACACAGGGATCGTACATTATGTATATTAGCATGTTTATTAAATAACTAGATACCTTTCACGCATGGCCGATGATTATATAGTATGACCATAGTATTGCCAATGTAGGTAAAATACTCTCTAAACTCAATAGAAGTCTAAAATAGTGACCTACTTAGACCCCCTATTACATGAAAACCCGCATCGAATACATGTGGGCACGTGCACATAAATGAATAACATTAATTATTATTTTAAATATTGATATTTGTATTGGTTCTGGTTAAGCTTTGCAAATTCATGTTCAGATTAATCCAACCTCCTCTAGTTATGATGCAGGATATACCTGTTGGGTTAGTAGTAATTATTATTATATGAATTTGGGAATTGTTGGTGATCATAATGGAATGGAAACTACGGTCACTAGTCTATTTTGATGAAAATAATCACCTCCTACAAGGATGTTCAGTTGGTGTGAATCAAGGTTTTGTATGTCAGATACACAAACCACATCAACGTGGCGCTCCGAGAATTGGAGGGTTTCACTATCAGAATAGTATTGTGTTCAGCGGTTGCTAGGCAGCAAGTCGTGCAGTAAAACCAGTCCCTCGACACAAAGACTGCTATTAGCCTACAGGCCTTGGGTTGAGAAGAAACCACTTACATTCCATATCGCCTCCTACAAAACATTTCTCAATGTAAAGTATATTGTTGTTCTCGCTCATCACATTGCAATCGGTTATTGCTGTTTTATAGTCTTGCTTGGTGCATAATTACACAGTTTATTCATCCCACAACCCATAGCGGGGCTTTGAAACACGAATCATTGTATCTAATCTACTTGTATATGTGAACCGCGCGACCCCGCTCCCTGCGCTATTCCCAACTTAATCGCTAGCAGGCTGGTGGGTCTTTGGAAAGTTATGGGTGTGCTTTATAGCGCTGTGTCGACGCAGCTCGCTGTAAAGAGCGAAGCATTTTCTATGAGGTCGCCTTGTGCATACACAGAGCCTCCACCGTTCTATGTCTGAGCGGGCCCCGACAAAGACGAACGCCATCACGGCACAATTTGATCGATGTGCATGCCCAATGAGATTACGAGGTTTGTGATCTCCGTGATATGATTGGCTGACGCCATGGTCCGACGAACTTGGCGGGTTGCCAACAACGTGCGGTATGCAAGTGAACACCAGATCGCATCGCCTTGGTCGGTCTGCACGTATACCAGCCAAGGGTATTGCAGTCAGCAGCACATCTTTGTTAAATGGTTTTACACTCTTTGAACATATGTTTGGATTTAATCTAGCAAGCAGAGGTACGGATATATACGTGCCATTAAACCAGTGCAGCTGTTGGTGTATTACATTGAGGAACTATGGGCCATTTTAACGTTGGAAAGAAACATTTGCCAATGCAGATTGATGTCATACAAACAAGAATTAATATATTACGAGCAGGGTCATTGGAATTGCACACCATCACACATCTAGATATATTTATGTTATGACATTTCGAAATGAATTCCAAATTAACATAATTTTATCTTTAAAATATAACATCAATAATGCACATACACTGACATATTAGTATTTCTATATCTGAGTGTAATCGTATTAATAATATTACCTCGTCAACTTCAACCGATGAACGTCTTCATGGATGACGAATGTTTGTGAATAGGATAAATTATTGCAATTCATTTTTTTTTTAAATTGTTAACATTTCAAAATGACACTAACAAAACAATGCTCCTTCATCTTTGTTTATACGCAAGTGCGTGTGTATGCCATAGTATATTTCACATCGTTGAAAGTTTCTGTAATAATCTTCACATTCAACACACCCAAAAGAACACTTTCCATGTTGGTGGTTGTATAGACATACAATCTCAGTTAAAATTAGCAGTACAAGTTCAGCGTACTAAAATAACCGGTTCACAGCGTGATAAATTTACTCTACATTTATCAAGATTATACGCTATCTAAGTACCATCATAAAGTCTTCCCACGAAGGAAATCGCCTACGAACATTTTCACAACCACGAAACAGTACATTCAATTTCCCGCCCTTAAACCGTTCCGATCTTCATTGTGCTGACATCACAAAAGGTTATACAATCTTGGTTTCCGAGGCCCGCCAGCTGAGGTCGAGGAGATAACATCACCAGTTAATTTAACGTCATTCACTTTTGTCCTGACAGCTGAAATGATTTCCCGCCTACCGAGCTGCTAACAATGTTCCTTGGCCAGAGACCCTCGCCATGGACTTAATGCTCTACTGCATTTGGCAAGAGAGTCGTGGGCATTGTGTCCCAGAAGGAACATGGAATGAGACCGGGGGAAAACCTCATTTCGTGAGGGATCAGCACGCTTAGTAATTCACTGTAGGACAAGTCTACCGGAAACCACCGTCCATTGGCACGAGTTATCGCCCTGAATACCGGACACCGGATATCATTGTAATGACGATGGTTGCGAAACGAGCACGCCCATTCCGACCCCCACACAGTCAACCATGTCCAGTGACACTTTCTATGTGTTGTTCAGTCACATTCCTTAATTACTGTCGCAGGAACACAATATAGCATACACCTAAATGTTCAAAGGTAAATCATTAAAACTAAGTGATGAGTACCACCTTCTGAAGTCTCGTGCAACTACCGCAGCACCTCTGAAGAAAAACAATCATCTTCTACTTGAAGTCCCGTCCCAGTCACTACCTATCAAAGTCACAAACCCCACCTACCACAGTCATATTCACTCGCTCATTACTAGTATACCACACGCAACAACTTCACATGCCCTTGTCAAATTGTTATCTCACGACCTTCTCTATTACAGAACGAGAAATGTCATGATCTTCTTATAGCAAGTTCAATTCAAGAGTTAAATATGTATAGGCATACTATCAAAGATTGTTGTCGTTTTGGAGCGAATTGGAGTTAAAAATGCAATATACATTCAAATAGCATACATACTCACATTAATTTGTACGTCCAAATATCGTTTCACGGCTGTAGAATAGGTAAGATTCCATTGCAGTTCATTTCCGATATATTAAAGCCCGAATAATCGTTGTAATTACGTATAACATATCAATTTTCTATAGTCTAATGTTCTAAGGGTGATAATTGTAATCACTGAAACCCGTCACCATAACGATTCACGATGGTCCAAAGACAAGATCATTATAGCTACGTAGCTATAATAATTTAAAATATAAAAATATTATAAACCAGTGGAAAATGCAGCTGGTTAACCCATAATGTAGACACATCAATTGTACATACCTACAGGTAAAAATACGTATACGTAAAATGAAATATGTAAACACAGCCGTGATAGTATGCCTTTAAACTACATGTAAGATGTATTAATACATAATTCATACACAAAGACCGTACATCATGCCGACGGAGTGTTGATGTTCCAGCGAGAGTAAGAGGCCACGAAATTGACTGTCAACTCCCTAAATATTTGCTGTTTAGAATTCCCGTTCTGGAACAAAGACTCTCTCTCTATGCCCGACTACCACTGCGCCCGACAACAGCGCCGGGTCCTCCCCGCAATAACCCAGGAAAAGGCTTTGTATCGAAGAAAAACACGTTTAAGTAACGCCGTGCAGAGGGATAAAGCAATTTGGCCAGCGAACGAGACAATACGAGGGCTGTGTGTCCGGGATAGACGACATGGAGAACGGTTGACATGGAGGTGACAAGCAACCCATTAATGTTAGCAGTGCTACAGAGATCGGAGAGTGTGCACAGCAAATGGGACAACAAACTGATCAATACTGTGGGAAATATAATAGCTCTCTTTATTGCAATACTAAACGAATGGTTGGTATACACATATCATGACAAACTGACGTTAAATTTAAAGAGGGTGGACTTTAAAATAAATCCGATAACACTAACTGGGCGAGATACAATAAACATAGACGTTCACTTCAATGGAGATAATTAGTTGCTAGGCAGATAACACAATTACCTTAATCGAGATGAATAATTTAATACCTATTAGTGAAATGTCAGTATGCCTGTGTTTTATTATTATCGTAAACATTCTTACCATGAAAAACACACTGAGCTTATAGTAGATACGTACTTGAAGAACCTGAATTAGCCACTGGGTTTGCCACAACCTATTAGGCGTACGACGTTACTGTAACAAATCTAATCTATCAGGACGAAATTAGCGTCAGCTGTCTCACATCTCCGAGGATCAATAGTGCTTTCAGACAGGAGCTCTCGCTTCCTGGAGGAAGAAAAACCCATATCTGACAAAGCCTAGTTTTTCTGTCCTCCCCAACAGTCAGAGATAACCTCAAGATTTCTGAACAGGACAGTTGAAGTGTATAAATCAGGTGTTTCCTTGTCCCTATATACTAGTGTGTGTGTGTGTGTGTGTGTGTGTGTGTGTGTGTGTGTGTGTGTTTGTGTGTGTGTGTGTGTGTGTGTGTGTGTGTGTGTGTGTGTGTGTGTGTGTGCTAATATGTGTGTGTGTGTGTGTGTGTGTCTGTGCGCGCGCGCGTGTGTGTGTGTCAGTGTGTATGCGAACTATTTACTGAATATTTAATAGAAGAATTGGACGTTTGTTTTTTGTTTGTTTTGTTTGTGAATGTGTTATCATGAGTAAAAGTACTGTATGGACCAGACGTTATGTGTATTAATGACATACATGTACTACATATACATGTACTAGTATACATATGACCCTCATATTATACAACCACACTGTGAGCCAGATTGTGTTATCTAAACAATGAATTAATTGTACTAAATGCTTTGTGAAAAATACATAGCCTTGATTTTTCCTTTTACCATAACATGAATATGATTAAAATATTTAATTACGAATACGATCAATTTAAATAGATGGTTATCAAACGCTACGCAAACAGCTCGTTATGAAATGAAAGGGCGTAATTTTTGATCGATTGATCTTAAAGCAATGGGGCTTAAGCAAAAACAGAAATCTGGAGAAAGGAACGCACGTCGATAAAGTGTTCGTCCCGTGCGACGTCTAGCCGGTTTGAGGACATGCTGGTATTGTACTGGGCCGAGTTCGATTAGGCGACTCGAGATCTGCAGCAAACATCAATTAAATGGGTTAGTGGTTGGATTGAAGGGAGGATAGGCAGCGAGTCAGTGCGAAATCGTAATCAAGATATCCGTGTCGCAGATTGTTGACATTAATCAACAACCTCAGGACCACTATTGATTTAGATTTATAATGCGGATATGCTGCATGCGCTATTTCTGCCCGACACGTGCGCCATTTGTGCTCAGCATTGATCATCCTCTGAATAATTTCCAGGTTTCGTCAACTTTGTGTTTGTACAAAATGTTTATTCCTGTATTTTTTTTATTTATCTGCGTGTCATGCCGTTGACGTATATCAAATTACTGGGGTATATTATTGTACATCTATAGCAATAACATTGGCAATAAATCTTACGTCGACAAAATGAAACAATAATGTTTGTTTTTTTACTGAAATGTATTGTCAATAACACGATTTGCGTTATACGTACTTTGCAAAACAATATTACTAGTATCTTAATTCCTCATATTATTTAAGTTGATCATCGAACCCTGAATATGATGCCAGCTTGGAGATACATAATACTGATCTTTATCTTAGATATGTCCAATTAAATAAACTGCAAGATGCGTTGGTGCCGCGTCTGGAACGTCATGTGAAGTCGCCTGATACAACTTCAATACACGACAGCTGATGCATTATGGGACCCGAAACACTACTTCCTGTCGCCATTTAAACAGATTTCCATCGCCCTATCGGTTGTATCCGGAAATTTACTTAGCTATCGAACACGTCCAACTGTTCTTTCCTAAAGGGCAATATTCCTAATACGATGAAAATATAACCTCTAACAATTCACTGCTTGATGTTGGAGTATGATATATTGGATCAATTTACAATTGATTGGAACCAAATAAAATTACATTGTAAGTGTGGCATGGACGTTTTGTCCGTGTCGCCAGCTGATGGGGTTGATGCAGTAATTGCACGGTTGTATAGAAGCAATTTACGACTTGCGGGGAAGATCGCCACATTCAGAATGGCTCCGATCAATACCCAGCCACTCGTCTCACAATGTTCGTCGTCCATTGATCGAAGCTGTTTATTTCCGCAGTAGTGAAAACGACAGGCGAAATCTCGAGTTCTATCCTGCAGTCAATAAGTTATTTCTAAAGACCTTCACTGGCTCTCGGCTGCCTTCGCGTGTGCACCTTAAAAAGCCACGGCCAAGAACACACAATAATAGCAATCTAATGTTGGCTTGCATCCAATCGAATAGCTGCATTTATGAAAAATGATTTCTGATTGGCTTGTCGCTAGCCGCGAGCGCCCGTGCTGTATATGCGCGGGCTGTTCGAGGCGAGGGACAAAGGATGCGTTTTCGTTCATTATGAAGGCAGGACAGATTTAGCGAACCTTACAGATGGGATTTCAATCGCCATTATTCCCCCAAGGACCTTAATAAGAGAGCTATGGATATTTTTAAATTAAGCAAATTATGGACAAGCACAGAGGCGAAGAATATTAAATTGTAAAGAATGTATGACATTGGCTTTGAGAAATATTTTTAAAGATTATCGGTTGATTTCTATAGTCACAATAATAGTGGGGAGATAGTTGTAGTTTTAATCCTGTCACAGTGTGGGGATTGATACAAGGGCTTAATTTTTTCCGGGAAGAAAATAACATTCTGGCTATAATCAAATTGATCAGATAATCTTCCAAGTACGTCTTCAAAATTCCAATTTAAAACTGTTCCCATCTTCTTGCAGTGCCTCACATTTGAATATTCATGTTTGCAACAATGATAATGTCACAGCTGGCGGAAGTGACATGTTTGTAATTCAGAATGCTTTATTGGCTGCCAGCGAAATTTAACGATTGCTTTAATTTTGTAGGCAATTAATATAAGTTGCAGTGATCAAGGCGCGGTAAAGTCAGTAATTGGTGTTAATTAAGAGCAGACAGGGACTAGGAAAACATTAGTGCGTCCAGACTGGACAAGAAACTGTACTAGTGTTTTAATATCCATCCTCTCATATCAATTGACCATACCGCACACGCTAGTCCTCTCTCTGCTTGATTGATGACACTCACTATTGTTTTGGCATCTCCGGTTGCCTACATCAAGAAGTAGGTTAAACACAAAATTATGAAATACTAGTAGTATAGTACATTGTGTTGGAAGTATAGACGTGGTGTTGTGTTGGGATGGAGTTGTTACTATCATGCAAGCTTGACCTAGTCTTCAACAAGCCAGTCGATTTACTGGGCCTTACTCATCCATAGAGCCATCCTTATATCCACCCTACGCGTGTGGGAGGCTCTCTTATCTCAGTGTACCAGGGATCTCAGTATACCAGGGATATCAGTATACCAGGAATCTCAGCTAGTATACCAGGAAACTCAGTATGCCATGGGATCTCAGTATACTAGTACCAGATCTCAGTAGAACTCAGTATATAGATATCAGTGTACCAGGAGATCTCAGTATACCACGACTGTTAAAGATTACATAAATGCCCACTACTTCAAAGGAGGTCACCAATAGTAGCCGTATGGTATACACTACACTGACTTCGTCTTCTCCATACATACTGTAGTAGTAGTAGTAGTAGTAGTAGTAGTAGTGGTGGTGGTAGTAGGTACATGTACTGTACATACATTGAGACTGAATTTTGACGATACATCTACGTGCATTAATTGTGCTACAATAAATAATACATTATTAGTTGTCGACCGGTCTCGAGGGGTATATGGGTTGATGTACCGTTTATTTGGGTGTATGTTATTTTGTATTTTATACTCATCACATGACACCTAAATAAAAACATTCTTCTTCTTCTTCTCTGTACCCCGAGCCCGCACGTCGATCACAAGATAGTTTTTGATATTGCTTTATTTGTTTAACTTTATATATTTATCATATACTATGAAGACACAATTGGTAGTGGCAATAGGTAGTGAAGTCACTCCGTTGGATACGTGGAAATATCCAATGGTCGTATCCAACTCCCAGGAGCCATATTATGTGATAAATATATTTATACACTGTATGTATAGGTCTTTATGTTTATATTATTCCATTACGTTGAGTTCTGAGGGAGATCCTATCTCACGGGGATCAATGTAACGTGACTCCGGTTTGTACTGGTCTTTCAGATGACAGATTTAAGGAGACGATTGTAATATCAGCACATTTTCATTATCTGGATGGGCATTTTATCCCCAAAATCTGTCAACTTCAAAGCCGTGTGTTTGTGCATTGTAAGTGACAGGGACATCATTTCGACGTATATTTTGTTATCGGAAGGCTTGTCGAGTTCTCCACGCTTTGCTATTTCATCCATTTATTCATTGTGTGTTGACGTACAGCCAGCGGCCTGCTGAATGAAGAACTCGACTATTTAAATTTCACTCAGCAGTGCACAGTATAGACTATAGTCATGTGTACGTACAGTATACCCAACACTCAAGACAGCATGTGAGAAATCCCCTGTTGGGCTAGAGTAAGTCCTGACATACTATATCTGCCACGCCCTTTTAGAAACGCTCCCCTGATATTCAAACGTACTACCGTATATAAATGCGTTGTCGGTACCCCTGATAAAAGTCCTACGTTGTCAGCCGAAACGCATGGAACCCCCCCCCCCCCCACACACACACACACACACATGTCTAAACTTGCTGGATAATGTTTATTGCCAGTAGTGAAGTACTTCAGCGGGTAACTGAATCTCGTAAGGAATACAACGAGATATACAGTCAGATAGGTGTGCTGTCACAGCGCCGTGCAAGGGTCACACCATGTGTACATAAACTACACGGTAAATATATCGCTGGCATGCAATATTGAATTTGGTACATAGTCTGACCTTGTGAGTGTGTATACCGATATCGCTGTTCTGTATCACATTTATTCATAGCACAATGCGGATTAGTAATAACCATACCAGCTTAAAATATATTGTGTTGGAAGTGTACATGTACAGCTATTGATTGGCAAATCTATTACAATCTCCTTTTCTCGCTCTTTCTCTATCTACATGTACTTGTATCTATCTCTCCTTTTCTTTCTCTCCATCTCTCACACTAGCTCCCCTCTCTCCCATTTCTTTCCCCCCTCGGCTCCCTCCCTATCCCTCCCCTCTCTCTCTCTCCACCTCTCTCTCTATCTCTCTCTCTCCCCCACTCCCACTCTCTCTCCACCTCTCTCTCTCCCTCTCTCTCTCCCCCACTCCCTATCTCTCTCTCTCCCTCTCTCTCTCTCTCTCCCTCTCTCCACCCCCCTCTCTCTCTCCAGTTTCCGCTCAGCTTAATTCATTTCACAACATTATTCTTCGTATATGTGTCATTTATAGAACAGGACAACTGAAAACATTGTCAGTGATTCACAAGAGCCACAATGAGTATGTAAGCCCGACTGATACGATTTCCTTTCATGACATGGAAATCCGAACCGCTGCTACAATCCTCGTCATTGTACTGGCTTCGTGACAGTTTTAGGATGGCAATTTAATCCAATTAATAACGCCTTCTTGGTAACAGCTTTCACGAACACTGATTCTGTAACAATATAAAAACATGTTTATTGACGATCAATACACGTGCAGGTAAACTGTTTTTCTTTCAGTATAATACAAATATGATTTTTTTGTTTTACTAATGTACATACTACATGGATATAAACAACATTTAATATAATAAATGGTTTAATATCTCAAAATGGTGGTCTCGGTTCATGTCAGGAATTTCGTTGTTGTTGTTGTTAATTTGGGTTTAAAGCGCGTTTTCAAGCATGTGCTCATATCATGACTTGTATAGAGTGTATGCATGTGCGTATGTGCATATGACATCTTGTGGGTATTTCATCCCGCAGTTAGAACATGAACAATTTCCGTTATGTTCTTTATGTCACGAATATATAGAATATTTTCTGTCAATGTACTTACTGCAGACCCACGTGCTGTACCTAAGTAAATACACTTAATCATTATAAATAACAAAACTATACGTTTGGGTTTAACAGGAACAAATAATAATCCGCTAAACATATCAAAGCCAAGCAATGCATATACTACTTGTATACCAGATGGACTGTTCAACTTGCACCCACATCTGCTAACCCAGTTGATAATATAATGTCTAAGTTGTCTATATGTATCATTGTTTGTATAATATGATGTATGACAGTATGTGATGTCTGTACAGAAATGTAACAGAAAATAATAAAAATCCTATAACATGATCATGATGCCATGGTAACCATTATTTGACATTAAATTGTGGGAAATTAAACGAAATATGATCGCTTCATCGCCAACGCTTACATACACAAAAATAGAGGTTAAGTCAATTTCATGTGAGGTTTATTCAGTAGACCTATATTTAAACGTTGAAGGGCCTAAGGTTATTTTTAAAATATTTTTTTTATTTTATTTATTAAAATAATAAAAATAAATGTAATGTGGCTCTGACAATGATTATCTACAAGTCGCCACCCTATAAACCCAAAATACGATCCAGTCCCTCCTTAAACACACGCCACTAGCAGAGTCTGAACTAGTCTCGGGGAGGACACGTGTGGCGGCCGTGTGCAGACTACCAGTTCGGTCTGAGTTCGTAAACAGTTCACATTCGACATGCTTTGACGATGTCTGCTTGCCCCGTGGGGACCCGGATTAGAATAGGTCCTCCACACCCCCTTGTGTGTCGTAAAAGCCGACAAAATGGGGGG
>JAULBO010149302.1:2194-15288 GCA_032355325.1 Clypeosectus delectus
ATCTCATCGTAATTGTATTCTAGCCAACCTACAATGTACATCCCGTTCTAAGCGTATCCTATAAGTAGCAAGCACGTTTGTCAGACATTAATCAACACTAATGTATTTTATGTTTCTAATGTTTAATAAAATGACATGGCAATAGTAAATCTTAATAGCGTTTTTCCCTGATCGATGTTCGAGTGAATATTAATTAATGCTATATAATCACGTTATATCTGTCATCTTATACATGTTTTTCTATTAAAAAGTTTCAGTTTTGTGTTTCAACAAGAAACAAGCTATGAAGTATATTAGATAATTATAGCTGTAAAACTTTCGAAAGCAATCAAAAACTACTCTTAAATATATATACGTTTCTGACACGAAATCCCTTGACTTTCCAACCAACAATGATAAAACGAAATTCTTGAGGTAGAAACTATAACGGACATGATAATAGAATTAATGCCAAGGAAAATTATTTTCTATTCCTTCCGTATTCTGCAAATTACACCGTAATGTTCTGACAATCAGATTAGAGAGGTGTAAGTAAAATGAGCAAGTGAAAAGATTTTCCAAACTTTTTTCTCTCCAATTCCCGAGGTTTCAGCGTCTCTGAGTCACTGAGATTTACAACGCAAACAATAATATAACGTTCTATGCACTAATGAGAGAAGTTAATTTTTTTTTCCACCTTTCCGCGAAGTAATCCGCCGTGTGTTAACTCCAAGGGGACGAATTAGTCGCCAAAGGACGACCTTTGGGCTTAGCGGGCGAGAGTTCATTAGATTTCGAAGCGACGCCAGGTACAAATTGAATAGGGCAGTCGCATGAGAGTGCGCCCCATCAACTATAATATAATTACCGTCTATCTCTCGTGTAAGCCCAGCTGAAGTTGCCCTGCCTGTGTGTCAAAGTAATGTGAGAATGTTCACGATTTTTCCACAATTGTATCGCCATGTATGACCCTTGTTGTCAGTTTCGACTGGCGTTGTTCCTTCAGGATAGGCGACGGCGATTCCACATCTCTCCTCCATCACCCGTAATCACCGTCGGTGAGGATGCACCCGAAAATTGCTGCTGCGACGACGGACATAATAAAAACTAGTATGTGCATCAAATCGTGCTAAACGGAGTTTGCCGAATGCATGGAGTTGTTCCCCTTTTTTTTAGTGCAAGTGTCATGTAATGTCCATTAAGGTCCATTCACGCCCACCTCCCCAACCTCTCTCTCTTTTTCTCTTCCTCTCTGTCTCTCTCTCTCTCTCTCTCTCTCTCTCAGACACACACACGCACTCTCTCTCGCGCGCGCACTCTCTCTCTCTCTCTCTCTCTCTCTCTCTCTCTCACACACACACTCTCTCTCTCTTTCTCTCTGTCTCTCACTGACAGAGAAGCATGTCACTCTTTACGCCTCATATTAAGCGATCATCGTACTGCAGAGTATACACGTAAGACATAATTATGCGTGCGACACCATGGCTCATTCTCTGTAGATTAAAACAGATGGCCGCGATGTATTCTCTTCAGAATAAAGCAGATGGTGTAATTTCGCATCAATACATACGAGTCATCGATTAAATTAATGGATAAATTTAATTTAATTAATTTACTTTGGCTATTCCATCTGTGAATAATAATAATGAGCTTTGCTTAATTACTCAATGATGATATCAGACTAATGTCCATAGCCATTATGTCTGGTTATTGTCTACGCATGTTCCAAATGAATACCGTTCAAACGACGATTGCAAGAGTGATTCATCATTATTAAATACCGATTAATGGGTACATAGTTTAGATAATTTAAATGTATTCGTATTTGCATTGTAGAATTTAAGAATAAAAATGGTTTTGTTTTTAAAGGTGCCCTGTGTATACTAAACTGTATACAGTAAAGATACAGGGTGTGACTATTACCATTTACTATAACATCCCTCTCATTTCAAAATAATGCTACCGGTATCTCCTTAGGAATTGTAATTACATTACGGTAATAGAAGTTGTTGCTGAAATAAAAAATAAAATACATGTACATCGCCAATTGCATGGAACATACTTGTCGTCATAAGAGACTGTTTTCTATATTTCCCAGCTCGCCGAGAACTAACACTTTAACAATTTTGTATCATCGTGAGACCAACTTAACTTAGGTATGCTCTTACATAGCGTTGCAACTTGTCTTAATCCGTCCCTTAAGTTGTCATATTCTAACCCATCTCTTTAGCATTTCCTTTACTTCAGGACATTTCTCAAGTTTGGAGGTTGGCTCCTCCTAAGACATACCTCGCGGGTGTCATTTGAGACAGTTCCCTTCACACACGAGCAATACGTATGGACGAGAAAGAATAAAAAGCTGAAGATTTGAAAATGAAAGAATGGGCCGACTGGGACGCCGTATAATGTCCAATCGAGTCGTCTTCGCGGAGCGGTCTACTTTGCAAATGTTTCTGGTGAAAGCTTGGAAGAATTACAGAATGATGCCCCTGAGAGGAAGCTTAGAGACAGGGAAATTATGGACCGTTTTACGAGATGCACTATACTTCCTCGCCTGACTAATCCAACAATACCAATTTTATGTCTGTAATTTTACTAAAAGGAGTCCAAACTCCGAATGACTGGTAATTTATTCCCAACAACAAACGTGTAACGTTACCCCAATATTGGTGGAAGGTGGTCACTGGGGAGAAATGTTGAATGACATTTAAGAAATTGTACCATCGACGTTCAACTATTGATGGCGAGCCCTACGGGAGGCCGGGGGGAGGGGGTTGAGGTGGAATTATTGCAGTATGATATTTGTAGTTCGAGTTTCAGCATATCTAGAAATCCAAGAGCCGAACCGTGGTCCTGCAAGAGTTTAGAACCCTAAGGATTAGGAAGGCGGAGAGGTCGAGAATTAGTGGACATTCCTCTGGGCATAACAGCAAACCTCAAATGTCGACATTCTAAATGAGTTTTGTTGTGATGATAAATAGAATGCCCGCAGCTGAATAGAATAGAGTCCTTCTTTAATTATCCACCATGCAAAGCAGGAATACTGGAGCACGCGAATGTGTCAGATCCAATACTAGGTCCACTGTCTTGAGATCCAAGATCGTGGTCTGGACCCGACAGATCTAGAATTAAGCTGAAAGACACCATTGAAATACGGCGTCATGCACGTTGCACGAGTCTGTGGTGTAGAGGGGTACGTCAATTGATATCCGCACAAGCAGCAACGGGCAAGTGTCGAATATGAACAGGTTCCGGTGACGTGTAGTGCAACACGTGCCAATTGCCAGTAGATCTAATTATAAGTGGTCTCGAGTTGAAGTATGTATAGGGGCATAATTACAACAAGTGGTTCGCAACGTAAGAGACACAACTGCCGCCTCTAAATACTAGTAAAGAGAATCGCTGCCATCGTTGTATCTTCATTTTCGCAAGAATATCTTGCAACATTATACAATTATGGCTTTTGCTCAATCGGAATACCTAAAGAGTAATCGTGTTTGCGTAACAAATCAGGCACTCACTAATGGCTGCATTACAACGCCATCAGAACTAATACAGACGATATAAATACAATTTTAAAATCATCAAAGGACACATTTGTATCGTATAGCTAAATGTATTACTAATTTCCATCGGTCGAATTAAAAAGAAATAATGGATAATAACCTTTCTGAACGAATGTTAACGAACTACAGATCATACCAAATTGTATAGCATATCTGTTGTGTGTTGGAGGGAAGGTGCATTCAACGCATTAAAAGGGTGGTGACACAACCTCTTGAACACTTGAACACCCAACACACGACTAATAACAAATATAATAAAACTTAATTAAGGTTATCATTATGATCGAGGAAATGGTACATTAATACAATGCTAATACATTGAAACGTCTACCATGAAACTCATTATCACTGTGCTAAAGAAAATAAACTCGACCATACATGCCATAGACACGGATATTTATAGACCTTTAATTACTTTATATTACTCGTAGTTTCCCGTAGTTTACTTTCCGGTAGTTTCCATTCCAACTAACCACAGCCTGGCACAGGTGACGATGCACGGTCAGAATTGTCTGTAATCCATGTAATAATTAATATAATAAAGGTATGTCTACAACACATCCTAACATACCGGTATGTACATTTGACATACTCGTAGTTTTCTACTGAAACAGTTAACTACTTTCCGGTACTGAATGGTGACGCTCAGTGTTAAAGAAGGAATCGTCGAGGACAACACCAAGATATACTAGTGTGTGTGTGTGTGTGTGTGTGTGTGTGTGTGTGTGTGTATGTGTGTAGGTAAATGTGTGCGTGCGTGTGTGTGTGTGTGTGTGTGTGTGTGTGTGTGTGTGCCCGCGTGTGTGCGTGTGTAGGTGTGTTGTGTCTGTGTTTGTATACACGGTTACGGTATTATATTCAATACGCGTAATCGTATTAAAGGGCCCTCTTATATGGAACTGTAAATGGTACCTTGATGCCAATGAGCAGGGATGGCTGAAAACCATTATTATTTGCGCTTCGAGCATGTATTTCCGCATGGAGTCAGTGCATTATAAATGTACTATTATTAGTATTATTAGTTCTGCCTTTCCATGGATATAAAAAATAATACAGTACATTAATCGTGCATAACAATGCTAAACATCAACGTAATACTTTGCGGTGGCAGTATCAACAGTATGTTAACTAAAAGTATATTTTCTTACTTAAGAATATGAAAATATACATATGAGATACCTCTTCTTACCACGAGCATGTTTCACACTATTTTTGTCTATATCCATAATTGCTATTGTCACCAGAATGTACTTGAATCTAGCACCATCATACTGTTTACCGTATGTTCATTGAATATTGAATGAATGAACGTGTATTCCTATGTTATTTTGTTTATTAAAACCAAACTTTAAACAGCTTGATAATAATAACAAAAATGGTTACTGAATACAGAAGTATAGTATTGCTTTTATATAATTATCCACTCTATATCTCAATCAAAATGGAAATACAGAAAACGCTTTAATTATTCGTATTCATTAATACGCATTCTGCGAAAATCGTGTTTAGATTTACAGTATTTAATGTGCAATAGTCATTGTGAAATCAGCGGCAACAAACACCGATTAATTATGTGTTCAAGTCGATACAGTTGTACTCAGTGCACTTGGTCAACAATGTCGAGATATATTCCACGACAAGAATACGTCTTCGTGGAAAAAGAAACTGCTCACTGCAGTCGAGTTTCATTCTATGGGCTCAGAAAATCGTCTTCCCGTAGGAATTCTTCAAAGAGCAAACACGTGCTGCTTACTCGGGCATTTCAGCTAGAGTCCATTCGATACGCGCATACACTTGTATCCAACATCTATGCGAGAACATGTACATGAGGCGAGATAACATTTACACTACCATGTTTGTGCTGGCGGGGAAAGTATTTCAACTCAACAATGAAAATACAAATGTTAAAATGTTAAAAAATATAGAATTCGCTCACGGTGAAAGCGTCCAGATGAATATTCAAGTTTATTATTTTTACTCGAATTTGTAATCCATTCTAGAGTAGACAAAATGTATTCGGTTACTTTCGCTAAAATAGTCTACCTAGAAGTTCACGGGGTAGACATTTCCGGGATTGTAAGTAGCAATATGTTGTGTTTAATATTCAGGCGATGATTATATAAACATTAAATGCAGATAGCTTATTCTGTTGAAGTTTTTCTGTATACAAATTCTAGAACGCATTACAAGAAAGCAAACCTCAATTCTCAATACCGATTTATATTTGTTTTAATAATATTATTAATAATATTATTTATATTTATATTGCGGTCAGCGAATAATGTTTCTTCTCAAATTAAAATGCCGTGTTGCATTCGCTAGAAGGTGAGGATTCAATTTTAAATCTTATCCTACCTGATGCCCATTTTCTGCTGGTTAAGCAGCCACCTTCGAATTAAGGTACTTGCAAGAAGTTGATCAGCAATAATATATTTACAAAACGTAAATGTATGTATTGAATACCAATTCTAACTATAAATATTGTTTTTTAATAATAATCCCTATATTAATGTATAATGTATAACCTACAATTTGTAGCGTACATGGTAACTATTTATATTTTAAATAATAATTCGATAATTTTAAGCTACATGTATCAGAGATAATTCCGAGTCCGTGATTCGAACCTTACAGTAATCGCATCATAGTACTAACGAGTCAAACATAAGTGTAATCATTCTTTCAAGTTGATATAAACATTATTATTCTTTAACATTTCGTGCAAGATGTTATTGAATACAAATACACATTATACTTCAGGATAACTTTACGCAATCATCCAACACAGACACCCAAAACAAGCTATATTTATAAGTAGTCCTAATAATAATAAATATTCCCCATCTTTATTAAATTATTAATAATAGCGGACACGTACTTGCAGACATCCGTGTGCGTGTATGCGCGTTCGGTGGCTGTATATTCGAGTTTATAGAACCCTTAAATAGTATTTACTAAATTATAAAATAGATAGATCTAAAGTAAGATCGCCATATGCAATGTTATTACCATACCCATGCAGAATAAGGAATAGCAATTGTCAAATTATAAACATCGAATCAGGATTTAAGTTGATGTTACCAGAAACCGTTTAAAGTTGTATTTGGGTGTAAATATGACTTAATAACTTGTATTCTTCTACTGTTGATATCGATCGTATACAATATGAATATTCTAATATTGTACCTGTACACTACTGTTTAGTATATAATGACACTTACCCTTTATTATTGTGAATGATACTACACAATTAAATGTTATGTATATCTTCAGAATATCGTTTAAACACTGTTTGTGGCAAAGGTATTTTCTAGCGTGTATCTATGAACACTTTCTAAACGGATATACACATTGCCTTGAAAACCAACGTTTCTTTGCAGATTAGTTTACAGTTACTATAGTATACGATTTGCATGTTCACCTACCCCTAAACTGCACGCTCATTATTTGAGTGAATCGTGTAAAAATAATTATACCACAAAGCATAAACAAAATATTGATGTGTCTATTTCATACCACATTGCGGCATAGCAAACTTCGCAGTAAAAATAATATACAGTTATAATGTTATGCGTAGAGGATAATATTCCAGAAACAGTATTCCTAAAATCATACCGCTCTAAGTGCATAATTATGTATTGAACATAAATGTCTCGAATAAAATATATCGGAAGGGTGAGTTGGGTGGGGGGTGGGGGGTGGGGTGTTGGTGGGTTATTAAAGTACATGTAATAATACTTGATTATAGTTTGTACTTCCTTAGTATTATGTTATATGAAATTGTTCTCAATGCCGCTGTGTGTGTACGCTCTAAATTTAAATATATATACGAAATTGTTAACCAAGATAATAACACTACATTAAACCATTTGTGTATGCTTTAAACATATTTTATTCAAGTAAATGGAATGAAGATCGGTAATCAAGCTGTAAAGCTTATTTTTATACCGCTCCTCGACAAATAATACAAATAATGCATTATACAATATCTTAATCAAGGTAACATTGAGGTAAAACTAAAGTATATGTTGGCATTTCCATTATGTTTTATGTACCAACTTCCAGAAATGTGTCAGTAACACATTAAAATATGTAGCGCTAACATAGCTTACATCTACAATACTTGGTGAAGAACAAATGGACAGATTGGAGGATATTAGTATGTACTTCTTCGGACAAATCTCGGCCACCATGTAGTATTATATTTATGTCATTCATAGCCACCAGTACAGAAATGCATTGAATTCCTGAAAATAGTATATTTTTTGTATCGTAGTTTGCGACAGTAGAAAATAGTATATTTTTCGCATATCGTATATGCGACAGTAGAAAATATACCCATTACATGTATTTAACACATTTCGGAAACTTAAAGCTATTTCCGTTATAGAGAATTCCAGAACATGAAATTAAATTGTGCAACATTTACAATTATTGAACAAATTTAACAAAATCAATCGGAGAAACACCTCTGATAGGGTTATGGTCTTAAAAGCACAACCGCTTCCATGCCTTGTAATTATCACCTTGAGAAGAGCATGACTTTCGTAATTAACTGCAAATCGGAAGCGATCATAAGTCTCATATTGCCTGTAATTTGGACAATAGACGGGCGAGGAAGAGTCGATGACAATGTCATAATTTGAGAAAAGATAATATGACAATCGCGTGCGTCGAGCTGAGCGGAAACTCGGAATGCATCGAAAAATGAAGGCGATTAAAACGCGAGTGCGATTTTCTATTAACGCGAGGCAATAAATAAGAAATATGACGTTACGTTTACGATCTTGAATAATTCAAGAGTTATATAACGTTCAAGACAAAATACTAGTCTAAAAAGTTGCTATGCTATATATAATGATTATCGAAATACAATTCCAGTTACTAGTATTTTGGAAAATATTAACATGTGTGAGTACAGTGTATATTGTATATAATATTTGATGAATTGTTAATGTATTCATTACATTTAAATTTGCAGATTTAGCAGGAAAAACTAGTTTCACGCGTTTGCTAAACACGAGAAGAATCTTTGCTGTGTCAAGATATAAGTACATGTTTAGTTCGACCGCATAGATATTAAACAGTAAAAAGATTAATTCACAGAAATATCGAAAGGTAAGTCCACAAGACTCGAAAATTATTTGATTTTTAAAGCCGTTAAATTTTCTACAATATGTCAGTTATCTATGCGACAATTAAGGCGTAATAAGAAATGCTTACACATATTGCATATTAATTAATTTGATTCATTATGCAATTGGTTAAAGAAAACATTACAACAGCTAGCAGCAACATACTTGGAGATATTGGGAAATATGTACATGTACATTTAAAACATTTGAGATAGTATCACGAATGTCATATCACAATTGTAAATATATAGAAATTATGCCGAATCATAAACTAATACAATCCTGTAATCTGACAGTGCATATATAAATTAATAATTCTGACATAAAACTGTATAATGCAAGTAGGTCATTCATTGTAATTCAAATTGTCCATTAATTTAATACACCAGAACACCAACATCTCCATAGATTCCTTCCGTAGACCTGTATAGATTTATGAATATACAAAATCTGTGCCCAAACTATAAACGTAGGTATTAATTTCTTAGCTGTAGTATTTAGTCGCCAAGTGCCCAGATAATATCGTAAATAGTAATGTCATTTTACCGAAGCATGAAAACAAGCGACATTACTTTGCCCGCAGTTCTCCGTTTGCTGCGACAAGGTTATGCTTCCTTGCTATCGTTAAATATCATTAAAGTGACGACACCGTCAAGCCACAACGTATAGGTTTGGATTAACTCACCGAAATGCAATGAGTTCTCCCTTCCACGTACACTAACCGCTCCCCGATTCCTAGACTCGTATTAACCGCTTGGCTTAAGAAGTCAATGGCAAAAGACGCCAACCTTAAGAATAATTGCTATTTCCTTATATTATCTCCTTCTCCGATGAAGATCGAGTGATGATCCGTTGTAATCACAAGCCCAGCGCAAAACAAACAGCTCCAGTATGGGCGTTGGTTTGACGCTCGCGCCATGATGGGCTAAGACACCACCCCCATCCCCATCCCCTTCACCCCCAACCCCGTGGGGGTCGAGCACATTTTACACTTCCATATTTTCCAGCATAATCCCCTGATAAATCTAATAAGTATGGCCTAATATTCAGTTGGAATTGACTCTAGGAAGGAAGCCTGTCGGAAACCCGACAACAGTGTTTTCTTATATCGATCGATCTTTGAACCAGGCTGTCACCGATAGCGAATTATGAGGAAGATATGATACTATTATAATAGATCGTATACCGAATTCAGTTTACTATTACCGAATAGAGATGCATGTATACATAGCTTACTAGTACATGTAGTAGACAACTGAAGAACATGTGAACATGCCGCCGGAGTCCATGCAGTTGATATCTGCTTTCAATATTAGTATATTATTTAAAGTATCTATGCAACATGCAATTCATGAAAGAATGACCAACGCCATTGTCAGACAATCAGAAAAGCATACAGCGTATCTTTGAGACACATTCTCTGCACGTAATAGACAAGATAACAAGTCAAGTCATCCTTATTCTCCACCGCCCACGGTGGCACAAGACAGTCGATACCCGTGTATCCGGACTTTAATATCCAGTATGAGCATTTGGGTTACCTTATTATAGAGAGATATTGTTTTTAAATAGCATGACAGACACAGAAATGACAAAGGTAAATAATATGTAGGAATAGATTTGTTAAAGGAGCTTTCAAGAACGTACTCATATCACGGCTTGTATGTAATTTATGCATGTGGGAGATTTATGAATATGTGTGTATGTGCTAATTGTGCTAGTCCAGGCCCCGAGGTTAGTAAACCTTTTGAGTACGATTGCATGCTCAGACTCAAATATTACATGGAGATATGTGAACAAAACCTTGAGTTGAGCATGGAATCGTGCTAAAAGAAAAGCTTAGGTAGTCGAGGCCAGGTATTTCACCAGTATGTATAGTGCTAGTTCACTGGAATACTGTATCGTGCTGCAGTTTGAACATGGATCCGATACTCCACATTATACTCCGTGTCGACTAGGCCTTGCTTTACCCGTTTAATGCTGAACGACAAGCAGGGGAACAGCAAGTACCATCTTGTAACGTCTTTTGGTATGACGCGGGCGGGCATTTGACCCCACGAACTTACGATCTCCGGGCCGACGCTCTAACCACTATGCCACGGAGGCTGTAAGAAAGTGAGAGTACTATGAAGATACAATAACAATCAATGTGCTGTACTAGTATTGTGGTGTATTGTTTTACAGCTCGGGTGGAGAGAAACTCTCAGAGAAGTCGAGAGAGAGCGAGAGAGAGAGAGAGAGAGAGAGAGAGAGAGAGAGAGAGAGAGAGAAAGAGAGATATATAGCTCTGAGAAGGAGAGCGGGGAATGCAGTACAGCGAGAGTCAGACACGGGGAGAGATGAGAGGAATACTGGGATGGAGATAGAGAGACAGCCAAAAACGGAGAGAGAGAGAGAGAGAGAGAGAGAGACACACACACACACACACACACACACAGCGAGACAGAAACAGGGAGACAGGGCGATCATGGAGACTGGTTGAGACTAATCTGGATGCAGATAGTTATAAATGGTCCACAATTTGATTTAGGACGCATGTAGTTATTCCATATTATGACTGATATTGATTATGAGCAGGTCCGCACCCCGACTGTGACTGATAGGAACTGATACGCAAGATTAACCCCCGACATAAATTTCGGGGGAATTGAATAAAGAAAACATTATAGCCCTTCGCCCAACAGTTATCAGTGAACGTTCATCTTTAACAGCTATGACTAGCATCAACATTCAATTTGATCAAATTCCCAATATCTAACTGACGCCATAGCAATATTGCGTTGTTCAATTTTTTTGTTTAATGTTGCCAGAACAACGGGTTTTTGTAAATCCGAAGCGAAATTGAAATGGGTATGTACATGCGTGTGTGTGTGTGTGTGTGTGTGTGTGTGTGTGTGTGTATGTGTGTGAGAGAGATGTGTGTGTGTGTGTGTGTGTGTATGTGTGTGTGTGTGTGTGTGTGTGTGTGTGTGTGTGTGTGTGTGTTAATGTATGCGTGTGCGTGCGTGTGTCGTACATGTAGGTTATTCATACTCCTTTAGCAACTGCCCATACCAAAACATCGTATTCGTCACACATTAAACTCCTACATTTGCACAGAAAATAATTATTACTTCGTCTTCGTCTTATTTCAATAGAATAGAATCAAACTCATTGATCTTCGTTTATTAATGGGAATGAAGTCGGGATGTGATCTCAATTCGATCTCCAGTTTGCTATTCCTTTGTAAGACGTGTAATTTCAACAATCTACGTATTCGGCTATGTTATTCCATCAATCATTCAAATCGGCGATGCATTCTGTAATTATAAAATTCGCGAACGTAAACCCCGAGACCTTGGCAATAAAAACAAGATGGGAAAATATGCAGTTTCCGAATTTAATTCATTTCGTATTTTGATCCGGCATACTCTTAATACCCATAATCCCATGGGTGTCGCTTCCGTTCTGGTAAGCGGGCCTATCTCAACTTTGACTAAATTCTAGACACGATTCGTGGGTATAATATCTCCGTGCAAAGATCCCAGTTAATGATGGGCTCGTAGAGGTGTGAAGTCCATTTGAAGAAACCATCTGTTCATAAATTCGTGGTCACCGATCACACGAATGTCAAAGGTCAATGGAGGCGCCGTTAGTCTCGACACAAACATGCAACATCGTTTGCAGAAGCCTGATTTGCATAACAATAAAACGCCGACGGTTTGACATCCAAGGAATTTGTTATGCTACGGACTGTGTCTGTAGATGAAAGAACTCGTGCCTATTTCGAAATCATGCCAGTGTTTGAACTCGTTTTAGTATTAACTGTACGAAACTTTGGTCGCGCTCAGAGGACTATCTCAAATGTCTCATTCATATATAGATTATTTCAAGTTGGTGATGATGATGATGATGATGATGATGATGATGATGATGATGATAATAACAATAATAAGTGCATTTTAAAACAGCGCAATATTCCAACCACCAAATGATACAAAATTCAGAATCCAAACAGCTCATGGTTATACATGTACATGTAGGATATCTGATGTAGACTTATCCAAATCCATAATTGCATATTCAGATGGACTGGAAATACATACATTTAATCGTGTATGTGTTTTCTCGATATAATTATTGCATGTGTCTATCGCTTCTCCAACACTAAAATTCAGATCTTATAATTATCAAATTATTACGTTGTTTTATAGTATTGTTCAAACCTTCGACGGAAAACATTATCAACACAACATCTCGCAGTCGTGTCCTTATGTATTGTATGATTATGGACAGGAGGAAACCTGTTTTCAATATAGTTGATGTTCGCATGAACGCAACATCGGTGCACGCGAAATGCACGAGCTTATGCACGTGGAAACGCCAGTCGAGCTCAGGCCTTTGAAGTTGTAACATCGCTTCAGATATGGCTCCC
>JAULBO010149413.1:0-15286 GCA_032355325.1 Clypeosectus delectus
CCTAGCGGTGGGTTTTTCTTCATCCATCATACATTTAAATGGTGAATCACGTTCAGTACAGCTATATCACGTCTCAGGCAGTCCATGCAACACATCGTGTTATGTGTAGGAGCGTGTACGATATTAATAAAATAAACATCAACTTTTAAAGAGAATTATTGTAACCCCAGGAATACGGTGTTACAAGTAGTCTTTTTAACAAGTTGACAATCGAACGGGCCCCGAGATTAAAAAAACATTGTGAGTACAATTTCATGCTCAGACTCAAATATTATAATTATAGACATTTTGTGAACAAACCCATGAGTTGAGCATGCTCAAACAGGTTTATTAACATCGGGCCCGGTTTTTGACAATAATTAGTAATACAAAGCTACGTTATTTTTTGTCATATACAACAAGAACACATTGAAAACAAGTGCCGAAAACATGTAGCTGGCTAACCAATCATATGCATGTGTAAAGACATTAATGTAAATACTGTGAAGACAAACAATTGTTTGACAATAAAATAATTATGTAAAGACACCCGTGATTGTATGCATTGAACATGTACACGGTAACAATCTTAGCTAGTCTTGTATCTCAAGATACGTCCGAATGAGAGCACGGCTGGTGATGTACATTAGGATGCTGTTCGTATATGTCATTGTTAGATACATATACAACATAGTTATCCATCCTTCATGACGATACTGTCTCAGACTAGCTAAAACATTTCTGCGCAAGTCAAATAATTAGAGATATCCAAAACACAAATCTTACATGTTCTCTACGAATTATGTGAGCTTTGAAATGTGATCTTTTCTAACGATTCTGAAGGAAGAGATTGCAGATTATGGATATTTTGGAGTTCCAGCGATAAACAACTAACGATAATCTTCATGCATCCTCTGGCGATGGTATCGCGGCATCAGCAGAGTCTGAAGGAGCAGCGACGTCTAGTCAAAATCCTGAACACAGTCAGCAATGTGTTCCAAAGCTAGCTTTTTCATAATGCGGTTTCGCATTAGAATACTGTAACACATTGCTTTTACAAATTACATACTGCATTGCGTCTGTTCTCCGTAATATCAGTTGTATGCGTAGCTAGTGGACTAGTGGACTAGCAGTAGTAGTTGTTGTTGCTGCTGCTGCTGTAGTAGTAGTAGACGTCATATAAGTAGTGTCAGTCGTAGCGTTTGTATTATCAGCATGCTGCTGTTGTTAATTGGGGTTTAAAGCCGCTTTCAAGAACGCTCTCATGCCACGGTTTGTATGTAGTGTATATGTACGTGTGTATACATGTGCAAATGGCTGCTTGTGCTAGTCTGGATGTCTCACCAGTCTTTGGAATACTAGTATCATGCCGCAGTTGTAGCTTTGTATACTCCACTCAGCCGCATACTGACTCCGAGCCGACCACTCCTTGCTTTCCCATATAATGCTGAGCGCCATTTTAAAACGCATTTTAGTATGACGCGGCTGGAGATTTGAACCCACGATCGACCTTCGACTCTCCGGGCCGAGGCTCTCTAACCACTACCCCATGGAGGCTGTTTAGCAGCATGTAGTTGTCGGTGTAGTAGTTGTAGTATTATAATAGTAGTAGTGGTGGTAGTAGTAGTAGTAATAGTAGATGTGATAGTATTAGTATTAGTAGTAATAGTAGTAGTAGTTGTATAAATAATAGTAGTAGTAGTAGTAGTAGTAGTGGTAGTAGTAGTAGTAAGGATATCATACTATTGCTGGTCTTGTTGTTTTAATACGGTATTGAAGCAAGGGGAACAACTGGTCGAGGAAGTGAATGATGCGCGTTTTGGTCTGACATGTTCCAGATAGAATACTACTTGCGATAAAACAAAAACTACCCAGATCTTTGATAAATGTTTCGACATAACTCTGTCTATATACTTGCAGAAACACAATGGCCGCATTATTTTACTTACTGAGGTCGGTGCAGCCCTGAGACTGATCGTTCAGACAGTCTCGCCTTCATGTCGATCTGTCTCTTTTTTTCTACCTCTCTCTTTCTCTCCCCTCTCTTTCTCTCCCCTCTCTCCCCTCATCCTCATCCTCCCTCTCTCTCTCTCTCTCTTTCTCTCTCTCTCTCACGCCCTCCTCTGTCTCCCTGGTATACATTTTGATTTATCTGTCTGCCTTTCCAGTTTCTACATTGTATTTCAGTTTCCGTTGCTTACAGTTCCAACCGCTGTACATAACACTAAGGCCACCTTTGTGTGTTTCAAGTTTGAATTATTTCATTGGCTATACAAAGGACTTTGCAACCAATCAGAACGCTAGCTTGGTTCATAAACAGTATGTACTTAATTAGTGTATATTTTTATATTTTTGCTACCCTGTTTATTCTGCTATAACACGACATATTAATAGATAACGATCAACCATTGTTTCGGTGCATATAACTTGTTTTATTTCATTTGTACATAGTAAGGTCCGAAAATGTATGTCCTGTGTGTTCCACGAGTGTGGTCAAAACAGACGAGCTTTGTCTTGACAATCGTGTCTCCCCGTGACTAAAAACTGTAGTCGGATGATAGCATGTATGAACACAATTATGAAGAATAACTACAGTTTGAATCTTCTCACAAGACGGTTCTCACCGAAAATGTAAACATTGGTCTTGGTTCTACATCGGTATTAGAACTGAAAGCAACGAAGGTTGAAATGTCAACCGGTGTACATGTAGGTTGTTGTTGTTAATTGGGGTTTAAAGCCGCTTCCAAGAACGTGATCATATCACGGTCTGTATGCAGTGTATGTACGTGTGTATGTGTATGTCTATATGACTGCTTGTGCCAGTCTGGGTATTTCATCAGTTTTTATAGTGCTAGTTCACTGGAATATCATTCCGCAGTTAGAACATGGATACTCCACTCAGACACATTATATTGACTCCGAGCCGACCAATCCTTGCTTTACCCATTTAATGCTGAGCGCCAAGCAGGGAAACAGCAAGTATACCATAAGTGTGTGTCTTTTGGTATGACGCGGCCGTGGATTTGAACCCACGACCTTCCGCTCTCCGGGCCGACGCTCCAACCACTGCGCCACGGAGGCGGTCGTACAGCTACATGTAGGTATAACATTTATTTTACAGTGCAATGAGTTAAATGGCACATTGTCCAATTGCCCATCAGGAGATGCACGCTGTGACGTCAGCTGAATTCCGTAAGACAGTTTCATACGTGATCAACTACATCCAGGCATGTCCTCGCGGACAGATCTTACCTGGCTACGCGCGTGTTTGCCTACAGCACAGCACTAAGCGGGTTTGAATTTGTAAAACATTTTTCAGTAAACATCAACATGTTTTCACAGAGACACTGTATTTTCCCAAGCCAGCAATGCTAACAGATGTTGTTGACACGGGGGCTGCTGTGCTAACAATGATTATTTTTGTTGGTGAGCGACTCACATCATTGTTTGTCATTGAGCGTGCAACTGTGGCATTATGCTCGAAACTCGGGACAGCAAAGTGCCTGTATAACTGGGGGCTTGGGTAACAATTAATGTCTTACCGTGGCACTGTGGGGTCAGGCCCGGACATCCTATGGGGTGAAGATACGGTGGAGATGGGTTGGGCCGGGAGAAGAGAGGGAGAGGTATTGTACTATCAAGTGTCAATACTTTTAAGAGGAACATTCACAAGAACAATTAAATTGGGGCATAATTATTATGCAAGCAATACTGCTGTCTCAGAAGCGATAAAGTACATCGTGTGTATGATGGCATTGTGTCGTACGCTTACTCGATAGCACTAATAGTAGTATAGAAGCATGTGTGTGTGTGTGTGTGTGTGTGTGTGTGTGTGTGTCTGTGTGTATGTGTGCCTGAATGGAACTGGTGTGAACCTATTTCATAGAAAGGCTAGAGTACTCTAGTTGAACTGGTATGGCTGACTTCTAGAATAAGAATATTTGGAAGAGAACAAAGTAAATCACGTATTGTACCGACCGAAATTCCCCATGAAGATGAACATCATCCTACTGAAGACATCACATCTACATCGTTATCGCCGGAGACATAATAGCGCCTTGACCTTGTAACACGACGGCATCCAACTGACAACATACTGTCCCACGCTTTGTTGTGATACTTCGGTCTTCGATATCTACAGACGTTGATTTTATGCCCGTGTCATTGTGATGCACTGTGTGTTATCTAGCTGTTATCTGTGCAAATATCTTGACCGTCAATTGTTGGGTAATGTTATACAAGGATTACGTATTTATCGGAGATTACTAATCCATACAGGCATATACATGTAAGGCATGCTGATAATGTAGTCTGGTATTGGGGTTATAACAACTACATGTTACATGTACGTACGTGAGTGAGTGGTGGGGTTGGGCAGCGACACACTAGGGGAGGTTATCGTTCGTTCTCTATCTCCTCTTTTCTAACTCTCTCTCTCTCTAAATGTTGCTACAAATACTAATAGTATGCTATCTTTATTCTAGATAGCCAAAATTAAGACGTATTATGCAATAATTTATTATAGCATTATGGTGAGTTCACTTCACATAATGCAACGCTCCCATCCACATACCCTTCGCCACCACCCACCCGAACCCCACCCCCCATTCCCCACCCCCACACACATACACATCACCCCTACCCTCCCTCACCCATACGTACTTCTACGTATTCGCAATTCTGTACGCAACATTGACACCAGTTTAATACTGTATGTAGTTCATAATTCAACGATTGATGTCATAATATCAATCCTGGTTGTATTCCTATTCGAATTGACGTTGCCGAATAATGAACACCAGGCCAATTACCACGATTACGTTGACGATAACTGCGCGTTGTTTCCTTAGCTTTGGAGCTGATAGGACGCCACTTACCATCCCGGGCCAGAACATCTCCACCGTATATCGCTTTGACATTTCTACAAGAGCACCATCTACAACTCACGGGGATGCAAACGGACTAGACCGAGACTGCGCGTGGCAATTACAGGACGTGCGGGATATTTACCAGTTCTTAGCTTGTTACAGAAGAATCGCATTTCTGTATTTATATCTCCGTTTCAAAGACATTTGGACACAATTACCCATGCTGTTCAGCCTACCCGGGCCCCGAGGTTCGGAACTCGGCTCGCCATAAGTAGAGGAGTGCGGTTCTGGATTCAGACAAGAGCGAATTGAGACGCCGAACTCCACGCGATTACGCGATCATTTTGTGCTTAGCGGCGCCAAAGCTTTGGAACCAGCCCCGAGCACTTAGGTCTCACACTCACTGCTGGCTTCTAAACTCTAAACAGCACCGTCTAGATGTGTCACCAACAACCACGTGTTTACTATTTGAACAGTTGCCGTTGCAACCATTATGTGTTTGGGTTTTTTTTCTCTCCCGAAATATTCGTTTTGGTCTCGTTGTCATGGACATTGGTCCAATGAATTGGAATCAATTCAGACGTCTTGGAACAGCTAATGGTATTGTCAGGAAATGACAAAAATGTATCATTGTAATAATCTCTGCAACGTTGTGATCTGTTTATTCAACATATATACGCTACCACAATGACTTCATCTCTTCTAACTATAGCTGTTGCTGGAGCTGATCCTTAAAATACCCTTTCCAGGGCGTAACGGTTACAGCGGCAGCCCGGAGAGCGCATAGTCAGTGGTTCGAACCCCGACGGCGTCATCTCACCATACTAGTATTTTAACATAATAATGGTACTCGTGACTCTTTTTGTTTTATCGTAAATCAGTATGAGTAATACGTGTTTTGAGTGGTGGGGTATCCATGTTTAGAACTGATGGCAATCCAAACTCGTACAAGCAGATACTAGTATACTAGTACAGTGCGTGTGTGTGTGTGTGTGTGTGTATGTATGTGTGCGTGCGCGTGCGTGTGTGTGTTATAATTATATATAATATATATTTACGAAAGCATCCAAGCCATTATTTGAAGGGCATACTTTCAAAAGTGGTTATGAACTACTAGTATATTATAGTGCTTACACCATAATGCTACTACAGCTACAAGCTACTACTGCTACTACTGAATATAATAATAATACTTTACCAACATGAACAAACACCACTACGACCAAACCCCTTCGACTGGAGCGACTATAACGCAATTTCACTAATGCACTTAAGCTGTTTTGCTGGGTTTTGTTTTGTACATGCTGGGCTATATTTCAGACATAACTGCTGGAAAAATCATACACACATAATTATCCGCCTATAAGTTTACTTAGTGTATCCTTTTAGACCAACCGTATCCTTGTTTTTTTCCGCTCTTCTCTTACAACCCCACTCCATACAATCTCATAATTCAGCTATTAACAGCACTTAGCGGAATTTCGTTGCAGTTAAACGTGAGAGACGTTTAAATAGGGCCTCCTCACAAGATATGGCTACAGTTAAACACCCGCCATCATATGGTACTTCCAGTTGTGTCACAGGGTCATGCGAGCCGGTGTTATTAATTTGGTGGAGGAGGGTGTGTGCGTGCGTGTGTGTGTGTGGAGGGGGGGGGGGTGTCCATTATGTACGCCATATTTTACGACATCATCCCTGACATTGACAAACAAGCTTTCTCAACAACGAGAACATACACACATTATCTCGTTCCTTTTCCTCTACGCACCACATGCCTATTTATTTTGTATTTCGGGTTTATATTTAGAGACGCTGTCAAGATTTGTTTCACTGGTATACACCATTTTGTATAATATAAAACATATACATTACTATGGTTATATATTATGTATGCATGTAGACCAGTTTTACCTACAGTGTATGTATGTACATGTTATGTTAAACTTCCTTTCTTTACAGGGTCTCATAAGCCAATGTTGGCTAGACAGATGCTTCAAATCACAATCGTTTTAATATTATTATCCTTGACATTATCTGTGTAGGTACACCATTGTGGCACTTTAATACAATAGTTATATATCTCTTTCCACCCCCCTCTCTCTCTCTCTCTCTGTGTGTGTCTCTCTCTCTCATGTCAGGTTAGCGCCGCAGCTGGATAAAACTTGCAACATCCGTAGAGCGAACAGTTGCAGTAAACCAGGGACCCTATTCTGGAAACTTCTTAACTAAAGAATTTCTTGGTCAGAAAATATATTACATGTATATCTTTAAAATTGACATTTGAAGCAGAAACCCAGTTAGGTACATTCTTAGTATCCTAAATCACAAAAGTAATGCGTGTCCTTATGATGTTAAATACATTATTTTACCACGTTTTGATTGTATTGGTTACTACCGAATGTGGGGGATATCATATATGATCAAGTGGCAGCGATTATGGCCATACTTTAACAATAATATAAATAACAATTAACGTCCATTAGTATTACCATCGATTGTTGACATGGTGTGGGCTGCTTCGCTGCTAGATAGTACCTACATCACAATAATTGTCCATAAGACACGTTAACACACTATTATTGTGTCGCCGTAATCATTAAACTCCCCCGGTTGTTACTATAATGCACTATTTAAAATGTAATGTGTATGTGTGCTTTATATCCTCGAAGACTACCAGGCCATGCCTATGATATCGGCTTACACTCAAAACTTGATACACTGCGTGGTTTTAAAAACACACACATTAAATCGGTATTTTATTTAAATTGGAATTAAATGCATTGTCCTGGGATTTACATTGTTAATCGTTTTCGACACCACATAACGATGGGCACATACACTCGAAAACAGCATTTCCAAATAAACCTGTTTTCCAGACTAGATCTATTACATACTGTATAGACATGCATGGACACGTGCATGCAATGTTTGGTGGGAATACATGTAGTAGTCTGTGGAACTATTATACTAATGGTTGTATGTGGTTAGGTTGCCACAAAACTCACGGGTGCTATGCAATTTTAGAGGGTGCCTTTTAGAGGTACTATAACACACACAAAACACACACACACACACACACATACTCCATGCCACCTATTATACAGTCGTACTCCGAACGAGAAGAAGTCGTCATAATGCTGTTTTTAATACAAAGTACAAGGTAAATGGCACTATATCTTATCCCCTCTCCGTCAAAGGAGTGCTCCGGTCCATGTCGCGAGCTGGGTGCATAATTATAGATGCACTACTTTTCCATTTTACATTATGGACGGACATTAATTATGGAGGCTGGTGACAAAAGATATTAGTTTATGTAAAAATAAAACATCCAGCCTGTCGGTATTGCTGCTGATTAGTAATCCTCGTCCAGACAACCAGACTGCCCACTTAATTACCCGCACGGTAAAGCTTTAATCCGATTATGGGATTAACCAATATTCATCTCTTTGGCGTCGGCGCGGCTCAGAGAGGGTTAACTACGGTTATTTAGACAGGAAGATGAACGCAAAATGGGCTCGCTGTGGATAGGTGGTTAAAGTAGACTGCACGCAGACAGGCGGAGTAGGAGTTATAGCTCGGGTCCAGCCAGCAGTTCGCGGATTAAGCATGCTAATTCTAATGACAATACATCCAATGATCCGGCCGCTAGATCATTAGCATTATGCTAATCTATCTGTAATGATATACACATTAATTGTCGTTAATTACATTGTGTCTGTGTTCGTAATTCAACTAAGTCCATCAATGCTCAATCTGTGCCATTTATAACATAATTTAATTTTAGCATTGCTGCATGTATCTAATAAGTCATACTAGTAATTAACTTGTCTGTAGCGAGGATTCGATTCTTCCTTAAACAGAAACACGGACATTATTATTAGTAGTAGTAAAATGATCACTAAAATAAAATAATTATTATTGTTAATATGTGTTCTTTATACTAGTATAGCGCAGAGCAATTGTTGGGAAATACCATTTCTGGGTAGTGGTTAGTTTAGCGTTATAAAGTTGTGTTAGATGTGTTTAAATAGTTTGTATTAATTGTATACTTATTATGTAGAACAATATAAACAATAATTGCTTGTAATTATGATCCTGTATCTTTAACTCGCTTGGTTGTTGGATATAGAGCGGTTGTCTGGTTGAGAAACAAGAGGAGGTATAGAAGGTCTACCATACATTGAACATTTTACTTCTCCCAGTCCCTGAAACAACCATTTTACTTCTCCCAGTCCCTGAAAAATGTGCATAATTGGGTGGGTTTACTTACTACAGTCAGTACAGTTATTAGGAACTCAACCCATTAATTGAATTGGGATTAATATCAACCCTGTCGTCTGGGAGGTTGAATAATTCGCCGTGTTTGTTGCAAATATCAACGTTGTGGTCTCTGACACATTACACAATCTATCTTCTCGTTTATGTTTTCAGCCAGATAAAATTGTAAATGTATTAATCTCCATGTATGCGCATTTACCGAGCCGAGAGCTCTCAGTGTATACGTGGAGAACCCGTGAGAGCCGCCACCCACGGAATGCTGGTGTTCGAGATAGCCCAGGGAGGGTGGGGGCGTGGGTGGTGGGGTGGTTGTGGGGGTGATGGATACAGGGTACCGGATACAGGGTACCGGATACAGGGTACCGGATACAGGGTACCGGATACAGTACAAGTGTCACCTGATCTTTACAGGTGTCTGATATTGAAAAGATAGTTCATCATACAAAATATTGGACCACCATTTATGTTTGAATTCAGATACACTAACGCAATACTACCATGAACAACTGACAATGAATGCTAGAGAAACGTTATAATGCTATTTATGTTTGATAACATAACAATTATCTATTATAACTATGTATAGATCTAAGTTATTTTATACTTGTCTAGGAAATAATTATATTTATGTATCGACATACTACGCTTCGCTCTTAAGTGTGGGACAATGTTCAATTGTTATGTGCAATGTCATTAATTGTCACGATATTGTAACCATTTCACACACTAATATTATACTCTTAGCAAAACATTGTTTGAGGTGACTCGGTTCAAATGTTTTAGGAGAACTATGGATATTAAAACATACATGTAGCTGCTAGTATGGTATTGCTATTATGTAACATTAATTTACTGATAATTAGCAGAACTGCAAGTTACGTTTAGCAACTATTGTAGTGAATATAGCAAGCATACTAGTACTCGGTAACTTTCCTTGAAATGCCAGCACGAATCAAGTAAGGCTTACGTCTTGTCAGCATAGTCTCTGCACCAATGATACATTTATTATAATATGAGTCATGACATTGAATGCAAAACAATAGAGTTGTGCGACCTGGTTATTTTAGTAATAATACTATTAATAATAATGATGATGATACTAATAATACTACTAAGTGGTCGGTTGAAAATCTTTAGACGACCACAGGCATTGTGTTGTGACTTCCCCAATGACAACGAGAGCGCCACTGCGATTACAATAATTATTCTTGCTGATTTCCAATTGGGATATTAAGTTTGTGAAATAATACGTTTATTACGAGTGCGATGTCCATGTATACACCCTTCCTCGACATCATTACAGTTACTGTGGTGATCTACAAAGATACATGTAGTAGCAAGTGTGTATTGATACGCTATAATGTGTGTTATTCAGCGGACATGATAAAGTATGAAGTTATGATCTGTTGTATTGATTATTTATTGTAAACTATACGACACTCTGTGTTTCGTGCCTGTGTGAATGTAGATTCGTAGATAACCAACTGTTGATTCCGGCATACATGCCATGGGTAATTGATATCATTTGTCACTAAATGAAACATCTAATTAATGACCCAGTTAATTAAATCAATTGCCGGAGTTAGAATCAGATAAGCAAAGCGTGTGTACTTCCGACATCAAAGCTAAAAACCATTTACGGGTACGCAATACTAGTATATGACGAATAATTGCGCAACTATTTCTAACATATGTCCAACAGTTTTATGACGATCCCTTCCTATACTAGTAGTTCCTGTAGGTTTATTTACATAATTCACCCGGCGTACAAAGAGCTTACTTATGACATAAGAACCGAGAGTTGCTTCCCTTCTAAACGCGGAGACGGCGTAATCGCTTTGCGATCGGTATATCAACATCGGGTCTAGAATCAACAGACCATTCAAACTGACAGTGCTTTATGTACTATCAAGCGACTGCCGACACACAGGCGCCGTGTAGCACACGACTGTTAATAGCCATTAGTCTCACAACCCCGCCCTGAGTCCCGCCCCGCGCGCCAGCCAGCCAATCAAACGAGTGGAGACGGAAACTCGACTGTGATGGTGGGAAGAGCTAAACGACGACCAGCATGGCAGATTGGTGATGTCGGCAGGCTGTGTTGTGAGCCGACTGGAATTAGCGAATGCATGTTTTGATGGTCATTACATAGCTTTAAGATTCGTAATGATCTCCGCCGGTATAACGGAAGGGTAAACACCCTACCTCAACGATCACTCGTCTGGCCGTGGCTGCATGAGAAGGATTACTTTCGTGCAGGACCTTTTGCAAACTTTGTGAAACTTCCGATGTTAGAGTCTACAGTCGACTGTGTACGCTGTGTGGACGACGAGAGACAGTGATAGTGTAACTGTATGTACTGTATACGGATTACCACTACAGTTCCGATGTGGAAATGGATCATGTGTGTAGGTAGCTGGACCAGAGGCAAACCCTAGTCTTCCGGAAGTTTACACTCGAGGAGAGTGGTGAGAGACAGAAGTCTGATGCCGTGGGCTGGAGGCCCAATGGGTTCAACATTTACTCTGCTCGTCATGTTCCTCGGCTACTGTTTTGCTGTTATTGAAGGTATGTTGCTAGCATGTTCAAAACTCGGTGCATATCAACGTGTTTCATTCGTATGAACAATAACTTAGTATCTCCACTTCCATGGCGATACTTTTGTTTTTAATACACGATCAGCTTCATTCTACCGTTTAATTGTCAACCCACACATCTCGTGTCGTCTGCTACATTAACTGCTCGGTTAGATACGATAAATATCAACATAGAAAGTTGAAGGCTCCTTCGGTTATAATAATTCAGAAGGATGCAGTCATCCTCGTACATGTAGTTGCCGTGACGGTCGGAGCATATCACATCCGCCGACTGATCGATAAGTGTGTGTATGTGTGTGGGTGTGCGTGTGTATGTGCATGCAGTATGTGTGTGTGCACCCGCAATCACCACGGAAACGGCCAATACAAGTTTCAGTTGCGGGGCAATGATAGCCATTTCATATACACACACGGACAGACTTACTTTTAACTGCGACTATGTACTGCGAGAGGAATGGTTGTGCGCAGGGACAGCGAGTCCGTGTTAACCCCGTATGTAGGATATGGGCACCTGTCACTGACAGACGACATGACACTGTACAACCTCGCGTTCTATCGTCTGCTTTACCGAGCTGGCAGTGTGCACACAGACATACTTCAAACCAAGCCCCAGCTGAATTATTGCCTTTCAAACGACTGCCTGTCAAATATGTTTTGCGGTTACGTATTTTATGTAGATTTCATTTTCTACCACAGCCTTTTTAAGCTTTACACTTCGGTTATTTATGAAGGTAAAGAAGAAGATGAAAAATAGACACCAACAGTTTATCAATTTGCAATTTATTAGGCAATGGATCAGAGAGTTGGACCTTGTAGCGAGTGGACCATGTCAGAAATAATAGTCCATGGGGGGAAAAGGCAAACATTAAAATCTGAGCTTGTTCTGTTTGTATACTGCATTGTAAAACGATCCACTGTTAAGAGACATATATTTGTTGGTCAGGTGTGTGTATGTAGGACACTTTATAATGTGACAATTGTGAATAAGAGGTAAGCGAGAGGGTTGGAGTCAGATAGGACGTTCAACGGAAGGAATGTGGTTGTAGAGTAATGTTAGATCGTCCTACCAATGATGTAAATGTAAACATTCCGTACGCCCATCACTATTGTACAACCGTCGAGGATGGCATCACTGTTCGAAAACGTTACCTTTTCGACGATATCGATAGGATGCGCTGTTTACAGCTTTAGTGTATTTGCCAGTATCTGATGTGGGCAAGTTTACGACAATATTCATTCCTGCTGATGGTGTACGTTTCGGGCGGTATCTACAAGACGTGAGATAGGCGAACTAGTCTTGAAATGCGCTCCAAATAGTGAAACGGCATCCAAACCAATTGTAGACCACCTGCTACAGTAGCATACTAAAGGACGGGTCGATTTAGGGTTACAGTAGACTAGCACACTATATGGGCCAGGTCAAACAACACAGGCATGTGTGTGATGAGTTTAACTTTTCAACCGACAACCGATCACAAATCAATTGATATTCGTATTCCCTTTATACGACAATTTGCAGAAAAAAAAAATGAAAAAAAAGAAGAAATACTCCAATTTATCGTTCAGCTACATCTCAAGCGTCTCGAGGTCCGATTGCAGATGTGCCCACATCCATTTTACAAAGACCTACTGCTGAACTGTTCTAATCACCATACCTGCACCCGCATGTATCACTACACCGGAAGAACCTCCGCCAGCATCATTTATACATTTAACATACACGCATGTATTCCAGGTCTGATAAGAAGTCCGTGTCAGGTGAATGGTAATTATTTGGTCAACCTCGCCTTCCAAACAGTGTGTCTTCCACCGCGCGGGTGATATCGATCGTTTTGACAATCGCAGTATCTGAAACTCCACAGCAATACGTTGTTCAACTTCTTTCGCAGCCACGGACGTGATTTGTGATTTGCCGAGAAATCGTTGCGCTAAACGAGGTTCTGAGCAGGTTGCAACAGTTTTCTATGGTGCATCACAGTTTCTGCTTGTTAAACATTTTGTACTATTGTCCCTGGTGGTTTGGCAAACACGGTCTTTCGTCCACAAATACGAGCTTGCTCACACACGCGAGAGCGAGGTCGCTATCGAACTGTTTCTCCAATCTGGAGATATTTAGACAGCAAATATTGGACAGGAATGTTTCTGTTAAGTACGGAAACTTTCAGTTCACATCGAGAGTAGAAACATGTCTTGTGTTAGCTTCAATAAACAGATGAATTGAGAAGCATTGTCATAATATTACCTATACGGCTTCTATGTGTCATTATACCGGAGTCAAACTCATCCCTTACTCTACCAACATAGCGTGTACCCCATGGATTCGCGTGCACCTGTATCGCTATAAAATCCACGTGGTTTATTTTGTTCTACTTAATATTAGCATGTAATACGTAAATACAAATTGAGGTTTCCTATAGTGTTCAAGACTGTACACACCAATATTGACCTGTCTCTGGTAGCTACAATGTATACGAACCTTCGTCTACGAGCATCCATCAATGTCTAAACCGTCGCACCCAATCGAGAATATTAATATGTAACTGTAATTCAAAATTGGATAGTATATAATTATTGTTAAAGGCGTCCTCGAGTGTGCAAACCTGAATAATAACTTAAAGTAGGTGACTGTGGTATTAACCGTAGCTTTCATATCAGCATTTCCCAATCAGTATGCCTATTTGTATTCTATGAAAAGTAAAACACAACCAATTATGCGTCTAGTTCGTGAAAAGCTCGCTCTCGCCAAGCAACTCTCGCTGCACTGCTGACAACAGGAATAGAGTCGGAGAGCGTAGCGTGCGTTAAATGCTTTGTGAAAATAGGTTTAAGTTATGAAGTCTTAACAAAGCAGAACAGACTAAGTAATTTATCTCTCGGCTTGTTTGCGGGTCGAAAAGGGTCGCCTCTCTAAGTAAACGTTAGCTTTCTTCACTTAGACCGAGTGGGATGGTAGGATACTTTACTGGCTCAAACTACACTCCGACCAAAGTCAACAAAACTTCAAGTAGGCGGTGCATACAACTGATGTATGCGCCTTCTTGTTTTGATTCACGCTGTGTAATGTAGTAGCGGTTGGAATAGTCCGGGAGCACACATGGACCACGGAGACAGACAGAGCCGTGTATTTGTTATCAGTAATAATGTAATGTATGTATAAGTGTTATACATGTCCTTAGACGCTACTTTAGTATGGATGAATGCTCACGACACAGCGCGTATGCAATAGGTACAATGTAGAGGTACACTATAGAGGCGTATACGGTATACCACCAACAGTCAACACACACATCCGCAAGTCCGACCCGCATCATCGTAAACTAACAGGTACATCACCTATTCCGATTTATTAAAAATACAACTGCGCATTGAAATTCTGGATCGAGGCACATACTAGTATGATGGCATAGTGGTATTACATTTACTATTTGTCAGCGCCTGACAAGTTCACAAACTACAATTGAGACCCGTGAATATCACCACGCCATAGTCCTCCCTCTGAACAAGAACATCGCACACGCATGACAATTATTTTTAGGAGGCAACTTTGCAAGCTTTACTAGTTTA
>JAULBO010149746.1:0-15257 GCA_032355325.1 Clypeosectus delectus
GCCTCGCACAATATCATTTTGACCAACTCGTTGAATAAATTCAGTAATATATGACCACTCATGGTAGATCCTCTATAACTCTTTTCCAAATCGGACAGCTTCACGCACAATCCTGTATATAGGTAGTTCATCGACACGCGTACTGTACGTGTCTACAGGCTAGCACGTATGATCTGGATAACCAGTCCTCATCAAACTGACCATATGGATTGTTATTAGTGCGTTTTCGGCATAGAACCAGTCGATCGCATATTGATGCGCGTGTCTGAGTGGCTATATCGTTAAAACCAGATGACCTTATACCTTGGAGATGTAACTTCATATTGGATAGTCCTTGCATCATATACTAGTATCTGGGAAATCTAATCATAACGACATCTCCTCGCACATTATACACATTATTTATTGGTTTGCACAAGTTGTACAACAATTCAACAAATCAGAGATGGTAGCCTCAAGAAGCTAGCCTATGTTGCATTCAAATCAAAAACACTAACGAAAGGTATAGCATGACCTAAGGTACAAGCTGCTTAATAACTTAACTGCATTATGGACATCAGATAATTATGTATACTAGTGTATAGAATTTACGGTGATACAGCTAAACGCATTCACCCCAGGGATATTGGGACTCAATGAACCATGCGCCATGACGAGTCTGGGATATATATATATATCATAACTTAACTCGACCTAACAATACGACATTCTTGACTAAGGTCGACGGCGGCTATGCGACTGTGCGAACATGGCAGAGTATTCAAGCGTGAAATACGAAGGTCTTCCATTGGATTACTAGTAGATTCCGAGAAGTAGGATCTCTCTCATAGGCATTGGCATGGTGGCGATTTCAAATGTAATCTATTCTATTGTAAAGTCTCTTAATCCCAGAAAATAGCATACGATTTATAGTATAACACGCATGATTACAGTATACGTTTTGTTGGTTGTGATATGGGGTTTTCTATAGTTCGATATACATTAGAACTTCATGAAGGTTTATTAACTTATTATTGTGCTTAAAATAATTTTATTTCTATAAAAATCAGTAGAGAATAGTGGTATTGTATGGGATATTACATTTGTATAGCATAACTTGTTACATGTATATATATATATATATATATATTAAGAGTAAATAGGTACAAACAAAATACCAAAAGATTAGATCTCAGAATGTCCATGTTTCTTCCTATGCAGGATGTACAATTTTCGTTGATTACTTTTGTTCTGTTTATTTGTTGTGGTTCGTGGGTGGGTGGGTGGGTGGGTGGGTGTGTGTGTGTACGCGGATCATTTATAGTATCTGCGGTCATACATATAGGTGATTTACATGACTGGAAATAACAATTTCTCGCATTGCTTCGTAATGACATTCTTTCACCTCTACATAACAATAGCTGAACCAGCTTTGTATTATGGAGAAATATTAATCACACAGTCACAGTTGACTTACCTGACTTTCGTCTGACTGTCTGGCTTCACGAGCTCCTAATGAAGAGCAAGTGTCTTCCCGAACCAAGAAAGGAATAACATCACTCATAAGGAAGCTATAGTATCTTTTTGCAAACGCCTGCATGGAGGTCATACTTATCGGCTATCCACAGTGTGACACTATGCTTCCAATATCGAGTAGATGCAACAGGTGACTGTGTTCGAGCCTCCGTGGCCGTGTATAGATTGCGCACTGTTCAGTCAGCCTGAACTATCAGCCAGTCAACTGTGGACAAAACATTGTACTTTCCTAACGACCTGTTTCGCATACTAGCTGATTAACTACAATCCGTCCCCCAAGAGGATATTTATTAATACCATAGGTGCTTCGTTAAATCACGAGCAATCCAGGCAGGGCATTATGTTCAAGAAAGACGCATTCATGTACCAGTATTCAATTCTATAGGAATATCTTTATTCAAATCGTAAATAAAGAATACCGGTATGCTTATCAAGCATTATGAAGTATTCACTATACAAAGAAGAATGAATTCGTCTCGTCTCACTCGTGAATACGCGACGAATAAAAGAAGAAGAATCTATATTTTATATCCAACATTGATATACATGTAAGTTAAATTCATACTTCGAATAATGTATATCGCTCTAATGTATCGATTGCCACAAACGTATGAAAATGTCCTTACTATTGTCTGTGCCAATGTATTCGGATCATGAATAAAACAACCAACTGGATGTGTTCCCGATGGTGGCTATAACGCTGATTCAGCAGATTGTACTGTTGAATTATTAAAACGCTCTCCTTACTAGAGGAAAGGAATATAACAATCGAAAGCTCTACCAACCCAAAAGATGTCGGTGAGTTACATGCAGCACATTTCCATCTAAGAAATTACCAACGTTCGACGAATCCGAAAGCATCACATTACCTAAGATAAATTATATCATACATTTTTTAATCTTGTATAGTTGTATCTTGTATCTTCGCTACTCTACAACAGACTTTGATTAGCAATTATCTAATGCAACAGCTCCGAATAGTTGTCACCGGAAGCCTATCAACTGAAATGGTTTCTAGACGAGACTTACATGTAGGCCAACGAATAAGGCAAATACATTAGATGAACCTGATTCTTTATGAAAACCCCGGAGTACATTGTGGATGAGTAAAAGGGTAAAAATATCGTTTCTTGTGGACTTACTATCCAGATATCTCATAATCTTATTGGCATAAAAAATGGTCTTCGGAACAAACATATACTGGAGATTCCTTATAATTTCTAACGGAATTTCATTAGATCTCGACGTTGGGGAATACGTGTATAACTGAAATGAACCATGGTATACATATATAATTCATTTTGATTAGGTTGTCTAACTGAACATAGCTCGTGTGTATACTGACAAACAGTCAAAAAAAGGAACCAGTTTCCTGATCGACGAATCACGAACGGTCTCACACACATTATTACACATCCGCATACCCAAGTCTTCAACGCCCGGTCGGAATAGAAGGACAACAATATACTAGACGAGTACCAAATGCCAAGGTAAATCAACAGATATTAAATATCGCCTTCCTGTAACAACATGTCTACAGAAAGGACAACATGCCAGATAAGTAAACACAATCATGCTACGTGACCCAACGGCGAGAGGACGTTGATAAAAGGTTAAACACGAGGGAGATGCGCTGTACACACACTATCACTTACAGTGTACGGATATTGGGGGTTCTAGTATACCGGTATACCGTATCATACGGTATACCGGTATACTAGAACCCCCAATATCTCAATCATTCTCGCTTCACATACGGCGTATGTGAAGCGAGAATGATTGAGATCCGGTTGGAATGTGTGTTAAACATGACAAAATAGGATATATGGTTTCAGATAATGCTTGAAATGCGGATCTGATACGTGTGGAATAGTATCGGAGAATGTGCCTATGATCTCCGCGAATGAATAATTATTTGAAATAGATATCGTTTGACCGACACCGTCTAATTTTGATATTCGTGAGCGCATTGAATATAAATAGGCTACATGCCATTCTGGACTCCAGTAATCAATAACCAATATATTGTCAGTAAGCAACAAGTGTTCCAATGCATTGCCAGTAATCAACAAACGTTCCAATGCCTTGCCAGTAATCAACAAGCGTTCCAATGCCTTGCCAGTAATCAACAACTGTTCTAATTTCTCACCAGTAATCAATCAGGTTTCAATGTCAAATGAACTGAAAGTTAATACACTTGTAAGCTTTACGATGAAACTCATCTGGTCAAAGCTCTACGGATAGTTACCTTGCCAAACTACTCGTCGCCAATACGGTGGCTATCAGATTTTAATCTCAGCTTATTACGTCGTCGCTGTTGGTGCCAAATTACACGATTTAGTGTAGTATGTCTTCACATACTGATTCCATATGTCAGTATTGAGCACTATGCCCATTTGTTGACCTTCCGAGAATACAAATTGTAATGTGAGAAGAGCTGTATACATAAGGCATGTTACCAAAAGTACATTCAAATTGACAGATATTTCCAGCGAGCACGGTTCAGCATTGAACTACATGTAGCATAATGTTAAGGTCACTGCAGTTATTGAGGTATCGATAGGAAAACGATTACAATGGATGTGTACGATTATCACACTAGCATTTCAATGTCGCATTCGTAACAGAATATACACGATGTACTTACACGAGTCCGTGCACGTAAGGTAATCCAAGACGTGTATACATGAATTCAGATACGGTTGTTTGTAACAGCTGGTCTGGTATGAAACGTTGACGTCAGCAAAAACATTGATGTACTTATCAGCGTACCTGATGAATACATTAATTCCGATCAGTCGCGTAATCATAATACTAGTACATGTACATGATGCGTGTTACATGTATATCTTCATAGGTAAATACAAGTATTTTGAAATTCTGGAATGTTATGTATGCTGACAATGAAAAACAACAACACTGGCTGATGTACATCTATTAAATGACGTTGAATCACAATTACAGCAATAGGAGACCTTGACAATGACCAAACTTGATGATAGTGACGATGATGATGATGACGATGATGATGATGATGATGATGATGATGATGATGATGACAACGACGATGAATAAAACGACTTCGACGATAAATAAAACGACTTTGACGATGAGAATTATGACGAAGAAGACAACTACGACGGTGATGAGATTTTATGTCATTTCCCGATCGGATTTTTGTTTGTTGTCAGATAGCAAACACATATACCTGTAGCTACTGTCAGTCAGTATTGTGATGTCTCAGTCACATGGTTGACTGCATGTGTACTCATACCGTCTGTACATGGCATCGCTGCAGTGGTGAGTAAGTTTGGTGCTTTTCATGGACTCCATCCAATTTCAGGATATATAGTCATCGCATTCCTTGACACACATAAATCATAGTGCCATGACCAACAGATTCTTCGCCGTAGTCGTAACTCACAGACGGCATGTCCACAAAGGTTCCATTTGTATTTCATCAACATACCAACCTCTAGTTTCACCTTAATTTGGTACGATAGAAAATGGCATATGCCTATTATTACATAGTGTCATGTCCATTAGCCGATAGCGTCATGTCCATTAGCACCGTACATGTGGCACTCTTCTGTCAGAGACATTATTCTCACCCTATATAGATATCAACCATGATTCAAGTCTAGATCATGGGGTGGGGCGGGGTGGTTGTGGAGAGTAACATAAACTAATCGGTATGAGTATTATACCAATGTCAGTGCAGGTGCTCGCAGGTGTACTGCAACCTTCAGCGCTACGGATATTGCAGGTTTCGGCGATGCTTAAATTGTCTGTCCTGCATAGTATGACGTTTGCCAGCGATTGTCAATTAAAGATGAATGCCTGTACAGTATGTATTCCATAACTAAAGTCGTCTTGACTACCGGATGGACGTTAACAATGGGGGGGATGAGTTGTCTCGTTTTTGCCCTCCATCTACCTCCCAGCATGCAACAGGCTCGACAGATGCAGACACAATCAGCTGTTGTGTCGACGCTGTCGTTATTACAGAAGGGTGACTCACGCCAAACACACTACATATTAGCAGGTCGACAGCTATTTTATCAGCCTTTGTCAGTCGCTACTTCCAGAGTGAAATTGGAATACGGTAACGACATCGCACAGTGATGTCAAACAGTCAGCTATAGTGTTCTGGACTGCTGGCACGATTTTAGTCCGTCGTTTGTAACAGGTTTCAGGTTGAGTGGGGTGGACACGTGTTTGGTTTGGACGTGGGACGTAAAGAGACTGAACCAATCACACTATAACTGTCGCCCTTGCATTTACTTCACGTAACAATTCTTATTGAATACAATCATGATGTACCCGTCTAGCATTGACGTCTGAGTGCTTCGTTTAACAGAAATCGCCCACGAAAACTAAACTTATCTAAAGTCGGATTAGATCAAATAATACTCTCTCTCTCTCTCTCTCTCTCTCTCTCACACACACACACACACACACACACACACACACACACAGCACACAGCACACAGCACACAACACACACACACACACACACACACACACACACTGTCTATATATATATACAGTGTGTGTGTGTGTGTGTGTGTGTGTGTGTGTGTGTGTGTATATATATATCTATATATATATACATATATATATATATATATATACATGTATCTCCTTAATTTCCTTAATACAGCCATTTAAGCAGACAATCATTATTTTCTTGAATGCTTAAGTAAGCAGTGTTACACAATCCACTCAATACATTGAGTGCAGTAATGGTTGAATACGATAGCCAAATATACGACGGCGTATTGTAATAATAGAGGATGTATTGAGATTGTGACCCCAGGGAACAATACCGAACGCATTGAGGATATAAATAAGGGTTTAGTCGTCGCGCCTGCCTGAGGCTATGTCTGGTAAGACGTAAATGACGGAGCCGTTCTCTTGGTAACATTACAGAGAAGAATATCCCAATGTACGAACACCTTCATTGACAAAAAAACGTACGGCCTGGACATACGCAGTATTATTGTCTTGAAGATGCCGCGAACCCGATAGATTGCAGGTGCCAATTAATATATGGAAAAAAAATCGGTAAACATGTATGCTTCCGGACATCAAACGAGTGGCGAGACGATGAACTTTTGAGCTCATAGTTCTTGTGGTTGACCCAACATGGCTTCACTTAGATGGCAGTCCCTTGTGTGGACAGGTCATCTGAAGAATGCTTCAAGGCAACTTGGTTAGATTATCAATCGACGTTCGTGATGTACGCGCACTTCAGAGCGTCTCTGCGTATCCCACCGGTCATCCAGTCGGCTTCTTCGTGTCAATACTGGACGATTGACCACTCAGGTAATCGAGAACCCGAAGGAACGCTTGACCCCGCGTGACCTTGTAAGGTCTCAGCCGACCGACTTGATGACATTTAACTGGATCTTGCTCGCAAGACAGGATGATCCGGAAACAACGGCAAACGTCGATTAGTGGGTATTGTATCTTTAAATCGTGACGGATATGCATGTATTAAGGCGTTACAAGCGACGGGTGATTGTCAGATTGAGACCCAGACAAGACACGCAAATATAACCATAGGAAATAGAAATTATTCAACAAATTAATTCATAAATCGCCGATATATAGAATAAGAAGATGAGTGCATATTGAATGTTAAACGATACAATAATGCTCAATGTATATTTCATGATAGTATGTGAAGTGATGGCAAATTTGCCTAATGACGGCGTACACATACACACATACACATACACACACACACACACACACACATACAGACACACACACACCTCCATACATTTGGTTTCTCTCTACAAATAGAAAACACTTCTCACTTTTAACTCAACAATGATATAGGAGTAATTACACGGTGTAATGCGTTTGGGCTATACCTCACATATCATATTTGCCACTGACATAATTTAATACACAGTGATTGCTCCTCGTTAATCGTACACGTCTAATGCAGTGTACACGAGGACATGATTGCATTGCAGTCCCTGTTGCTCTTCGCCAACCGAGCATAACCATTGCCCCAATTCTAGGTTTTCTCGTACAGAATCATAACAACAGCTGCATTGTTGACTATCCCATAAACGATAATAGCCGAATAGCCATATATTGAATATGCTCGCTCGTAACTATATCTATATGGCCTGTGCTATGCATAATTCACCACTAACACAGTTTTGGTCTTTTGGCCGTTGGATCCAGGTGATATAATGACCTGCTTGCGAGCGTTGTCCTGAACGAGGAGCTGAGAATAACATTCGGCAATCATCTATTCGGCGGTGTTTGTAGTACTCAGATAAAAATGAAAAGTGTGCATGCTGAATTAATATAATATTCCCTGTACACAATATGATAACACAGAATGATACTAGAAATTGTTAGCAGTTATATTCGGTGTAGTTGTGGTGGTGGTTGTGGTAGTGGTGGTGATGGTGTTGGTGATGGTTATGGTAGTAGTGGGAGAAGTAATAGTGTAGTAGTAGTTGTTGTTGTTGTTGTTGTTGTTTGTAGTAGTCGTTGTGGTGTTCTTGGTAGTGGTGGTACTCTAGTACATACATGTAAGTAATACTAGTAGTGGCAGTAGTAGTTGTTGTTGTCGTTGTAGTAGTAGTTGTAGTAGTTGTAGTAGTTGTAGTAGTAGTAGTAGTCGCTGTGGTGTTCTTGGTAGTGGTGGTACTCTAGTACATACATGTAAGTAAAACTAGTAGTGGCAGTAGTAGTAGTAGTTGTTGTTGTTGTTGTTGTTGTAGTAGTAGTTGTAGTAGTAGTAGTAGTAGTAGTAGTCGGTGTGGTGTTCTTGGTAGTGGTGGTATTCTAGTACATACACGTAAGTAATACTAGTAGTGGCAGTAGTAGTAGTAGTAGTAGTAGTGGTGGTGGTGGTGGTGGTAGTAGTAGTAGTAGTAGTGGTGGTGGTGGTGGTGGTAGTAGTAGTAGTAATGGTGGTGGTGGTGGATGTCATGGTGGTTGTTGGAATAGTTTTAGTTGCAGTGTTGGTGAAAGTTTTGGACCATCATATAGTTTGTAATATACTAGTATACGTGTGAATGATCTAATAGCCTACTCCACTTATAACTATATATACATATGTAGTTATCCCTCTTAAATCTCCGTATTGCGGAACACATCACCGACTTACCAATCAGTAACCACACGGCAATATCGACTCCGTCAAATAAACGGGTTTGTTCTAATTACAGGGCATCCATAAACTTCCAGGAAGTTCTCCGCTTCGTCTGATTTAGTAATCTCGCAAAATATTTGTCCTGTCGTCTGGTTGTTAAATAAATGGGTTAGCAATACAAGTAAATTGGCATCGGGAAACAGCTGGAGAAATATGTGTCGTGTTCGATTTACGACCAAGATGGATGCTTTAAAACAACCGGAGATCCATACTAGTATAATACGAGATACAAAGCCAACATGTAAGACCTCCTACGGATATCGTATTATTAAAGTGACTCCAATAGTAGGCAATACAATCTTCATGTGTATGGAAACCTAAAGGAGTGCTGACATTACACACTGAGCTGTAATGAATGTCCCCAAAATGACCTGTTATCGACCAATCAACTTATTTCGGTCTACTGGCTGACGCCACATTTGTTTATATTGACTTGAAGCCACTGTACGGAGCCTGGGACTACATACTATATATATATATATACCATGTGTATTATTGTGTACTGTCTACAATTGAGGTATTCGAGGTAGAGGAAATCACTCGAGAACGAGCCGATTTATCGATAACTGGTATGAAAACAACCACTGTTCATGGCTTATCTACAATTGTTCCTATATACATAAAGATGCTAACCCTAATAATACCTGCCACATTCCTACTCATAGCAACACCTACAGTAACATACCATGCCCCTACTCAGAATACATCGTACTATAGTTACTATCTGTTCATTACTGTGAACTATTAGTACATCCCGCTTAATTTCACGTGTATATAACACATGTCAATTGGGTATTGCTAGATAAGTATACATTACGTGTGATTATACTACGTCCATTTAATGGTGTATTGCCTCTCATAAATGGCAAAGTGATTGTTCATAATACTTTTATAGTTTTAACCTTTTGCACGTACATGTATAAGTAAATATAGTATGTCTATGAATGAGATATTGATACATGTAACCGTAGGTATGCCAGTAAGAGGTGTCTGCAGTAAAGGGGTGCATAACCCTGGTTCTGTGTAGTAGGCTACTAGCATGTACACTTAACAGTGGGATAGGCCTCAAAAGTATAAGTCGCCGTGACCCTAGCTCGTGTATAGTGTATAGGCCTGAACTGTTATGGATACCGTATACTAGTATATGCACGCGTTCGGTTTATGATGGCTGTTTAATACGTCCTCGCAATCCAAGACAATAGGTATTAAAACTTGGTTTCAAATTTATGTCGCACGCCCGATTGCTTTCCTTAGGATCGATGTGTATTGGGTATAGTATTAATACCCTCTTATTGCTGAATTGAATCGTCGCACAGTCGTTCAGTTAGTATGAATTACCTACACGCCTAAGTGCATGTTTGACAGTTATGTCAGAGCTTTATATGCAGGGATTACGTAAAGTACTTAAATGTGTATAAAGAAAACCACATGCCGACAGTCCTATTCTTCCGATATGGCTAGGCCATTATATTATAATAATCATTCATTGATAATTAATCTATCATTATGAGCTAGGAAGTTTATTGTTAAAGTATTCCACCATACCAGAAATGGCCATATGCTGTAGTTGTGATGTTGGACGAAATAAACGTTCTGTTCTGTTCTGTTAACTAAAATCATTATTTTATTTATTTATTAAATTTATTTATTGTTTATTAATAACTATGATAAGAAATCTTCTATACCTAGTTTTTGAAATTACTCTCATCAGTGTAGCCGGACGACCATAAACGCTTCGACCTTCGACACTGCGGTGGTATAAAAGCCAACGTTTACATGGCACGGTCGGTCAGTAGATAAGGTCACACACACACACACACACACACACACACACACACACACACACACACACACTGTGTAGTTGTCTAGATGATTGTCTGATGTTACACAACTGTACGTGCTTCTGTGGCGATGAGTTAGTCGTCGTGGAATGTCCGACGTGTCGTGGCGTCAAGGGGCCGTATGTACCGAGTCACGGTCAAACTTTACTCAGACAGTTACTAAATATTATCGAATCAGTGTCTTGTATAATAACACCCAGCAGTTGGCAGCTTGGCTAAAACTAGGGGCGAAAACAAGTACTGTTCCTGGAACATGTATTTGATATCCCAAATAATAATCATAATCAAAATGTTTAAGTATATGACACGGTATGACAATATCAGCTTGTGATATTTCCCATCTCCCTAGATAAATGTACATGTATTTATCCCTACATCGTCCTCGTGTCTCTCTCTCTCTCTGTCATCTCTCTCTCCACCAACTCTCTCTACCCCCTCCTCCCTCCCCTCTCTCTCTCTCCCGCTCTCCTCTCCTCTCTCCCTCGCTCTCTCTGTCTCTCTCAGTGTGTGTGTCTCTCTCTCCTCCTGCTCTCTCCCTCTCTCTCTCTCTGTCTCTCTCTTTCTCATCCCTCTCTCTCCCTCTCTCTATCTCTCCTTCCTCTCGCTCTCTCTTTCTTTCTCTATCTCTCTCCTCCCTCTCTCTCCCTCTCTCTATCTCTCTATGTGTCTCTCTCTTGAAATCTCTATCATACATAACTAAATCGGAGCATCCAACACTCTTTTAACCAAGAATGCGGTACTCACTTGTGCCGCCTGAACATCTCCCGTCGTGGGATTCGGGATGTCTCCAATACGAACGTATTCTTATCAGCACACTCCCTAAGACGGGTTCTCCTGATACCATCAGTAGACGGAAGTCAGTCTTGGCGGAAGCTGAATGTCACCGTCGCTCGCCAGCTGACGTCGATATTAATTTTACAAATGTGATCGTATGGCCGTTGCTGCAATGTATCCTGTCGCAAACCGTCACTCTTCCGAACAAAGACTAGGTATTGGACATCAGAGACATCGTGATTAACTCCACGAACAGTAGCTGGTGCATAGACTCTGGAAAGGAATATGAAATGTGCTGCCAGAATACATTATGCGAAACAAACATGAATTCATTTCAATGACGATATTTAGCCCGACGTTATCCATTTAAAAACATTCGTTTCAAGGCTTTAGATGTCTGACTACAAACACTGGTCTGACTACAAACACTGAGATACATGTACAGTATATGAATACATGCAGTATGAGCAAGTTGCAAGTCACAATAGATCTCTATGCATAATCTAGTTCAGACAACTGTATTCAACAGCTATATATTTTTCGTAAAAGGAGGACGGTTAAATTGTGAATCATATTAATGCCCAGCAAAGAAATATTAGATAAAATACGCCATATACATGGATATCTGTAATTTTGAATAAACCAGTATACACCTTGATAGAATACTCCACGATCTGCTTGAAGGTCGATGTGTAAACAATATCCTGAAACAATATCGAGACGGATACTTTGTCCGTTATTCGTGGTCGGCAACACGTTGCATAAGGTGTGTACCCATTCGTACGATATCTATTAAACATGCACTTAAAGCTTTGATGATTTCGGAATGTCTTCAGCAATATACACGTTAGGTAGGCCGACATATACACATAGGATGTCCATGCTCTCATACATGTACTTACTCCCAAGGGAAATCCAAGACTGATCAGCTAATATCCGTGTGTCTCCATTTCGTGTGCTAAATTCCCAACTAGCAGAGTGTGTACATCCGTCCTATCCTTTCCACTCACCTACACCTGCTGTTGAACCAGTTGAGTGAGGCATGAAGGGGCCACACATCCAACTCGCCCTACTACAGACGAAAGTTATGCACCGAGCAGACGATACAGTTCACGTCTGCTGAAGTAGCGGGATTTCCATTGGCTGGTTCCGCTCTAGGTTGTGACACGCTCGTGCCGCCTACAATGACTGTACCGTATGTAGACAAGAGATATGAGTAGCGGTATTGAAACCCGTTTCAAGACTCATTTTGTCGTCGGTGCATCCAGGGTGGACGGGCATTACTCGTGTGGAAACTGGGTTTACACGTCAGATTACCGGTTGAATAATGACATTCAATATAATGTCACAGTCAGCTCTCATGAGCATACATTCCTCTCATAATCCGTATTGGATGGCTCATAATATGTATTTCCTAAGATGTTTACTTGTATGTATGTCTCTCTGTCATATACAGAACCAGTGTGTCAACTGTATGTCGGATTATGTTCACACTAGTTCTGAAATCATTCAGAGCTACTTATGAACATTCTACTAAAGTTGAGACACAAACAGGATCCAAATCATTGACATGACGTACCAAACGTCTGTCAGTTTGAACCAACGGCCACGTGTGGCTACCGGTATATTACTGTCAGACACTGGATCCGGTATTTTGATACAGTTATAAGTTGTAATGGACTTTACAGACGTTTTAGATTATGAACGCTAACATCCGTGTTCACGAAAAGGTTTTATATGTACTGTACATATAGCTAAATGCATGTCAGGATTTACTGATAACGTTATACATGTTTATTATTATACTTAACAGTGAAAGACTGAGATTTCTCACTCTGAGAAATGTGATATCGTCACAGCAGTGAAGAGGACATGTTCTCGTCACTGAGAACACCTACTTGAACTGCCAGTTCATGACGTTATTGTACAATACTCGTCGGGTAGGGAGAATATGGTTTTCCCACATCACTCGATGAGAGATACACTGTACATGCTATTTGCCTATTTCACTCGCCACATGAAATATCCTCTATATAATAATCTATGCAAATAAAATCTCGGTCGAACCCGGTGGGGTCTAGAGAGTTTTATTACACTGCCTCCCAAATGAGGACTGACCGGTACAACGTGACCAGCCGTGACACGTCGTGGCAGAGGGCGCGTAGTATATCGAGTTGTATCGGCCAGTGTATGGGATATCAGTGCAAAACGCATACGGTACCTATATGTACTATATTATGGTGATTATGACGGTATACAAGCACGTGATCACATTCGATCACGCGAGACGTCCAAGGCCCAACTGACGCACCACGTTGTTGGAACATGTTTTATGAGCGATTAATCATAATAATAATGTATGGCACGTGACACGAGAAATTAGGAAAATACGAATAATTATTATTACCTGTGACGGTTCTGACTGCAAGTGGAGAAAATACTTATTCAGCAGTAAATATATCAAACCTGTCTGACCAATCGGTATTTTATCTTTTCCATTTGCAATACCATCCCGGCTTTGAGCCACACACTTGTAACAGCTGTTGTATGATTGAACTCATCCTCGCACCCCAGGGGTACTTATTCCGTATTCACTACATACTACATTGTAGTGAATACGGAATAAGTACCCCTGGGGTGCGAGGATGGATTGAACTGGACATGTGAGAAATGTTATTTTTATTATTTTAGTTTTATATACTCTAGTATTTAAAAAGCATTTCGTGGAATGAGATTTACACAGCAGAAAACATCATCTGATTAATTTGCTCTGCTGTGACAGCTGTCAGTAATCTGTTAGTGAAATCAAATACTGTGTATATATATATATATATATTTCTTTATATATATAATTACCGGTATATAAGTTTCAGATTTGTTCTTAATTAGATTGACTATAGTATCGTCGGTTTGTGTTGGTAATACATTTTCCACATCGCGCGCATATACAAACACGCACACACACATACATACACACACACACACACACACATACACACACACATACACGCACACACACACACACACACACACACACAAACACACACACACACACATCAGAACCAGTGAAGAACTATAGAAATTCAAAACACGACTCCCAATATTGATCGTCTGACTAACAAGAGACGTACAAGTTACTTCGGATAATCTTGCTGACTTCCCTGTTTCAGGTGTATGTTATAACGCTGCTCACGCTGTACCGCGCCAAGGTCATGGACAGCGTTACGTGCAACAGCGTCGACAGCGTTCCGTGGGCTTTGCGTGTCACCAGGACCCGTGCACACCTGGGTAAACCTGGTCTCCACGTAACACGGCATTAATCACGAGTATTTTGAGAGCAAGACTGCATAGCCTTGATAACCTTTTCCATTTCAAACAAGACGGCAAAATGCAAAATATTTTAACGTAGCGTTTATCAAAATAAACACTTACGTTCAATGTGACGGCGTAGTCTGCTAAACAACAGGATCATGTGCAATCGGGTAATGGGTTTAGTAATTAAGTAATTAGGTATAAATAGCGAGAAAGAAAAAAGTGTTCGTTTTCAGTAATGTAAGCCTTTACGTTAATTGATTTATTTATACAAAGTACACATTCAGATTATATTAGGACATTGATGATTGTATGAATTGCTATCCATGTCGCGCTTCCACAGCCAAGGCAAGGGGTTATTTTGTGTTTAATGATTTCTTCCTGGCTTTTTTTGTAGTATTTTGAGGATTACTTTTTAGATTTGTGGACATACTCTGTACTTTGAGATAGGAGAGGGAGAGGGGGTGGCAGGCAGACAGACATACACTGACGAATAAACACACACACACACACACACACACACACATAGTATGTGTATATGTTAGCGGCAAAAAGGACAATCAGGTAATAACGTTAATGACTAGGCAATAAGGTTCTGCCTAGGCAATAGTGTTGTTGCCTAATTTAAT